>JAOTQM010000708.1:0-114624 GCA_026939265.1 Oreonectes daqikongensis
CAAACTTCCACAAACACTTTAACCAGTTTCAACAAAAAGACAAGATTTCATACATACTGGGAGAAAACTCAAACCTGACTGAGAGATACGTCAACACACTGACACAACAACAACAACAACAACAACCGGCACAACACACACAAACTGACACAATATGACAGGATCCTGTCACTATCACTGAGAACTTTAATCAATACTTTGCTCTTTTTCTACTTGTATTGATATACTTATATACTTTTATTTTATTTTAATCTTATCCTGGATTTGTGCAGAATGTTTATATTTAATTGTTTTAATGTAAAATGTATTTTATCATACCAACAAAGCTTCTTTGAATCTTGAGAGGTCATTGTTGGAGGGGGAGGGTCTGTGGAATGCATCAGTGATGTCACAGCTGCAGGAGCGAGCGTGCCCAATGATGACATCATCCCCTCACACAAGCTCCGCCCCCAAAAGATCTTGACCCTGCAGTAGAAGAGGAGAACTATCTGAGCAAGACTGTATGTGAGCATGATGAGAGTTTAACTGACACAGCAGTAAATCCACCACAGCGCCACCATGTGGAGAAATCACAACACAACACCATCAAACTATCAGCAGCTCACAGGATGATGTTGTGTTACAGCTTTACATGGGTGTTGATGTGAACACACACGACTGATGATGAGGATGATGTACAGTTGCTGGAGTGTTCTGATTGGTCAATTATTCATTTAGCAAACGCTTGTCTGAAGTGACGTACAAATGAAAGAGCAGTTCACATTTTGCGTAAATGAGTCAACAAAGAGTCGGTCTGCAGATTGTTTTCGTCTTTAACATCTTTACAAACAGAACGAATGAAGAATAAACACACACACACACACTTCAGTCTGTCAGTAAATCTTTAATCTGCATGTTAAAAATACATCATTGATACACAATGTTTACTGGAGAGAACATAAGTGATCAACATTTCCCATAATCCACTTCAACATCATTTCAGGAGTCAAGTTCAGAATAAATTCATGACAATAAAAAAAAGTCCAGAGACATTTCAGCTAAAACATCTGCATGTGTTCATCATGATTTGCAACTTCAGCAGTCATGTGTGTGTGTGTGTGTGTGTGTGTGTGTGTGTGTGTCAGTGTGTGTGTGTGTGTGTGTGTGTGTGTGTGTGTGTGTGTGTGTGTGTGTGTGTGTGTGTGTGTGTGTGTGTGTGTGTCAGTGTGTGTAGCGCAGCGCTCGTTGTCTCATGACGTCCCACAGCAACATACTGAGAACTGTGTGAGGAGCCAGACGCACAAACACAGGCGTCATTCCTTTATACAGACCCACAATCCCCTCGGTGGCTGTAACCTTCATCAGACAGTCCAGAAACCCACCGTACAGACAACCCTGACACACACACACAACACACACATCATTAAAAAACTCATTCCAGAACATCAGTTTGGTGTGTGTGTGTGTGTGTGTGTGTGTGTGTGTGTGTGTGTTTTACCCTTCTGAAGTCGTCCACTGGTTGGTTGTAGAGTCGAGTGCTGATGACATCAAAGGGTGTCATGGTGAACGCCACAACAACCCCACTGATCATAGCGGCGGTGAGTGCGGTGAGCCAACTGTGTGCACTGAACCACTGACAGAAACACTGACACATCAAACCTTACTCACTTACACGTGTGTGTGTGTGTGTGTGTGTGTGTGTGTGTGCGCTGACCTGTGCGTGTGTGACCCAGTCTTTAGCCGAGCTGAATGTGGCCAGTTGAGCAGCTGATCCCACCATGACCCTGGGCACTGCCCCGTTAACGCCCCTCCACAGACCCGTCACACCCTCACGCTGGTAGATGGACACAAGAGCACTGGACACACCCTGAACACACAAACACATCAGTTTTACATGATCACTGTATCGACAAAATTCAGTACCCACAATCACACACATGCAACGACATCATGATGTCAGACTGGTGCAGTCTGAACTCTGATTGGCTGACATCAATATGATAATGTTATCTGTGATCTGATCCTGGACCAGCGACCGGTCAGAGTTCATGACTAATCATGTGACACGCTATTTAATCACCTGAACACTGATTAAGTGCACAAAACACACACGAACGCGCGCATCTTTGTGTACCTGATGGTTGTGTTGGTGTCCAACAGCGATAGACTTCACCGTCTGAGCCTGCAGATGAGTCTTCACCTGATCAACACACACACATTACAGAAAACACATCTCATGATACACAAACTAAACACACACATCTCACACATGTTCAAGCATGTTGACTGTCATAAAGACTCGGTTTAGTTTTGATATTTGAGACTCTGTTTCTTTCATCACTCCATAACCCTAACACACACACACACACACACACACACACACACACAGCTCCAGTGGACAGTTCGCACACTCTTCCTAAAAACAAACACAAGTCTGTAAACAACAAACACTTGTCATTCTGACACAGATTTAAAGTGGCATTTACACACAGGCAGCCAATGAGAGTGCAAATGGTGACCGTGTGATCATCCGACTCTCTCTTACCAGATAAGCGGGCGAGGCGACAAATGCCCCCAGGGCGCCCGCTGTCGCCCCCGACATCAGACTGCCGCCCGGGACGGCCGTTAGTCCTGACGCCTCCGTGTGGGAGTAAAACCCGAGTCGAACCCCGTTCATGAGCCCCTGGTACAACAGTGCCGCCGCCAGGCCCTTCTGCAGACCCCGGATCCCGTCCGTACGACCCACCACCCACAGCGCCTGCAGCACCCCGCGATAGTGCCGCCGGTACGAGCCGCGGGCCTGGAGCTCGCCCTGCAGCTGCAGTCGGGTCTTCACCACCTCCAGAGGATTGGTGAACACGCACGCACCGCAGCACGCCAGAGCGCCCAGAGTGAAGTCCAGCGGGGGCAGCAGGGTGTGCGAGCGGGCGAGAGGGGTCACAGAGGGCTGAGGGTTAAAGTGGGCGTCTGTGGGGAAGTTTAAGATCTGTGTGGCGGGCATGTTGGTGTTATTTGACAGCTGTCAGTTTAAACTTCATTCTCATCCATCACGTGCTGTCAAATCATCACCACTCCACTGACGTCCTAATCTGCAACACATCACTTTTAATGAGTTTTCCTTCTAATCCACATTTATTTCATTAACAAACGTTTCATGATTTATGACGTTTATATCATTTACATATTCACGAGATCATCGCTGCATTTGTTTCATTCCTGTACAAACAGCAAACACACAAAACACTTTAAACTCGAACTGTTGTAAAGTGCTTACACTCATTCCTCGTGCAGACACCTGTGCAGGAAATTTGACGTTTCGATTGATAAACTTGAACGAAGATAAAGCGTGAAAGTTTCTTACCGCGACCGCGTATCTGTTTGTCATTCACTCTGCCGTAAACACGAAACTCCCGAGTCAAAGCCCCGCCCGCCGCGACTCCACAGCCAATCACAGCGCGGCTCCTCCTACCTCACAGACTCCCCCGCGTTCAGCCAATCACAGTCAAGATACCGCAGAATGAACTCAAATGGGTTAAAGGTTAACGACGTGAAGAGAAAATGCGTCAAAATTCACATCCGTCAGTCAAAACCACAATAACAGAATAAACAATAAGCAGCTTAACGGAACTAAACATAAACTAAGTTAAACTAAAACTGAACCAAACAGAAACTAACCCATGACCAAACTAAACAACTAAACATGCAAGTCATGCAGTCACGTGCACACACTTTAATATTTAAGTGTAATAAGTAGAAATCAATCAAATGAATCTTGATTTTATTATAGTAAAGTATTTTGATCTTGACCAATAACCACATATATCATGGTTAAAGTGTGGTTACTGTGATTTAACTATAGTACTCATGTTAGTCAAATGGTAAAAGTCATCAGTTCTGATGATACAGTGCATTCAAAACAAGAGTCAAGAGAGTAAAAACCTCATATCCAAGAGTTAAGACATGGAGAACTTTATTTTCTGTTTACAATCCACTGCCTCCACAACACACACACGCGCACGCACACACACGCACGTTTAATGTAAACAATGCAGGCTGTAGTAAAAAAGAATTTCATCTGTTTCTATTGTTGTGTTCCTTCAGTCAGATCAAAGTTTCTGAGTGTGAAATGCAACAGAAACAGACAAACATTCCCTTCAATATTTCACTCACACACGCACGCACGCACGCTCACGCAGTTAAAACCTCAAGCATTAATTTCTCAATTGAAACCGACTATGTTGCGTGTCCTTTATACGTGTGGAGCTGTATTTTAAGGTAAAGTAGTGTAATGGCAGCAGTTGTCCAGCAGGCGTCCATTACCTCTTGGCGCGGACGAAGTACAAGGCATTGGTTTTAGGGTAATATTTCACATTCTGCTTTTTGTCCATCAAGCCACCAAAGATGATAAGCTCTCCTCGGCCCTGAACCACCGTGTGCAGGCTGGTCTCCGGTGGTCCGGTGACAGCGCCGGGCGCTCCGCCGCTACCGTACACCTTCCAGGAAACCACGGCATCCGACTTGGCACGAGAAATGTCCAGCAGGTACATCTGCATGGGTTTGCAGTTAAGCGACTGGTACAGAGGCTTGCCGACGTTCAAGCTCTGCGGTGGGTGGTGACCCAACCGACGTGCGATGGGCGGGATGGAGTGGGCGTCTGCTGCTGCGGCCTGCGGGGGGCTGGACGAGGCAGGGGGTGTCCCGGCGGACGCGCTCGGCTGAGACAGAGAGGAAGAGGTCGGCAGTGACGAGGAGGCTTTGACAGCCTCCAGACCTCTGCGCAGAGCGGCGGGAGACACGGCACCCGGAGGGGTCCGTGGCGAGGCGGACTGAGGCGGCGTGTGCAGTCCGTTAGAGCTAACGCCCTCGGCCGCAGGCGATCCGTCCCAGCTGTAGTCCGTGGGCACGTGAGCGTGGGGGCGCGCCGGTGGAGACGCTGCCTGCACGGGGCTGGTGCGGGGGGAGGGCGAGGAGCCGTTGAGCAATGGTGGGCTGTCAGGTCCCCGGGAGGGTGAATGCTGTTGCGAAGACGATGGGCTTCCCTCTCGCGCTCGGGCCGACGCTCTGGGCCGCAGGGTTCCCCACCGACCGTTCACGCAGGGCGCCTCCTCCACCGCGCCCAAGACCACGCCCGCCGCCCCACTGCGCACCGGAGACTGGGAGCGGTGGGAGGGCGGGTCGGGGCCCAGTGGGGCGGGCGTAGAGCTGATGGGGGAGGGCCGAGAGTTGAGACTCGGGCTGAGAGGAGCACGACCCGACGGCGCCTGAGAGAAAACCACCACACACTGACCCACCTGCAACACCAGACACAAACATCTCAACACACCACAGGACTGTATAAAGTGTGTGTGCGTGTGAATTAAACACAAACCACACACAATTAAAGCTAATAGTTATACAAATTAAATTAATTATTAATATCTTTAATAATATCTAATTCAAATGTTTTTGGAAATATGTTGTGTGTATAACATTGATTATTGATTTACACTGAAAATAAATATTTTCTAACTCAATATACACACACAAAAACCCACACACCTTGCAGGCCGGGTGACACCAGAGCTCCGGCGCTCCGTGATCTTCATTCTCCACTCGCAGTTGCTCCCACGTCCAGGTGGAGGCACTCATGTGCAGCAGCCAGGCATCCTTCAGTAACTACACACACACACACACACAACACTTGATCACATTGTACCAGTGTTTAACTGTCAATAAACACAGTCAAGCAGGAAACACTTACAGCGTTAGGACCTCCACAGCCTCCCAGAATGAGCAGTGTTTCATCATCGATGATGATCTGAGAGAGAGTCAGACAGATTAAACACTGAGCAGATTAAACACATGAGCAGCGACTGACAGGAGGTGTGCGCTACCTGAGACTGTCCGCCTCGCGGGTGAGGAGACGCACCGCTGATGCTGGGTTTAGACCAGGACCACTGCTCCAGATCCAGAACCCACACCTCATTACTCCTGACACAGACATGAACAAAACACACGCTTCACCAATCAGATCATCCGAAACAAATCTCTAAACACAGGTCATGTACATACATCTGCCGAGCACCCAGAGACCCGCCAAACACGATCATTTTACTGCCAATGACAGAAGAGGAGTGACCTGCCATGGGCGGCGGCCCCTGTGTCGTTACTATACAGTTCCACCTGAAAACACGAGAGGGGGCGGCGTTACAGCGGTCCACAATAAAATCTCTGCATGAAGAACAATGTACGGTTTCTCTTACCAGTTCTTAGAGGGCGAGTACGTGTGGATCTCATCGAAGAATCTCTCAGGCTGATGTAGAGGATAGGGACTGGGTCGCGTCCAGCCGCCGAACAGCACCAGCAGATCTTTATACATGACCAGCGTGGCTCCGGCTTTAGGCGACGGATACGAACCTGCACAAACGCAACACTCACATCACTCATCTGAACATCACGAGCTGTGATGAAACACACGCAAGAACGAATCACACCTGACGCCAGCGGACGAATCCACTCTTTACTGTTGAGATCCAGACGCCACAGGTCATTAAACGCAGCGTTACAGCTGCTCTGAGTGCAGCCGCCAAACACATACATGGACTGATTGGAGTCATAATAACATGCACCTGAAAACAACATACACACACACATTATCTGGGTGATGTTCACAAGGAAATCATTTACAACAACCAAACAATGCAATGATGGTGTGTTTGATCTTCACATTCTCTGTGATGTGTGTGTGTGTGTGTACTGACTATGTGAGAAGCGTTGTGTTATTGGCGTTCCAGGATAAGGATATGTGCGGCTTTCCCACTGGATATTCCCGTCCTGAATGGCCCGCAGGAAGCCGTGATAACACTGATAGGCCACACCTAAGAGAGACACACACACACACACACACACACACACACACACACACAGGCTCTTTGAAGGAGTCATTAACATAAGCAAGGGGAGGGGGGTGAGAGTTAATGCCCCTGTGTTAAACACATCTCACAGCTCAGTGTCAAAAATCCCATCACTCCCTGTTTACACCTGGACTTCACACGGGTTACAGGTGAGACACAGAATATCAGGAGTAAACATGATTTGATATTGCTAGATAGATGAGTTAACAACAGGCAGCACTGACCTTTGATGAGGCGATACCACTGTTTGCACACCAGGGCGGCGGTCTTGTGCTCCTGATACGGTGACAAAAAGGACAGAATATACTCCAGCACTTCTTCTGGCAGTTCTCTCATGCTGTGAGCGTTCGCCGCCGGTCTGTCCGCCTCCTCCGTCTTCATGTCCACTGTCTGTCCGCCCTCTTCTGTATCCATGGCAACGAAGCAGCTGTCTTCACCGTCTGAGCAGCGAGACATGATGCTGTCTGTCTGTAGATCTGAGGATAAACAACACATTCATTCATATAAAACACACAAAAGACTGATCAGTGCTGCCACAATATCACACAATAAACCATGTGCATTCACAATAGCAATATTCATCATAAAACTAAGTAATGCTGTTCTTTATTGGTCAATGACCCACACTGGCCGTGTAGAGAAACACAGTTTGATGGTTTGATTACCAGTGAACACACAAACTGATAAACATGTATAGACTGAATTCACTGTAAATCACTTTTAATAAAATCACCTCTGCCGTAATGACTGTGACTCAAAACATTCTGAACTGCATTGACTGTACATGACCAAAAACATCAAACACACATAAAACACATCACAACGCATTAAACATGTCACATCTCGTGTGTTAATAACGCTCATGTAAAACACACACACACACACACACACACACCACACACACACACACACACACACACACACACACACACACAGTAATTTGTACTATAGTAAATATGAGTTGACTGTCAGATGAGGTATGATGTGTATTTGTGTGTGTTTGTCATGTCTGTGATGTGTACAGATGGATGTGTGTGTTATTAGCAGTCCGCTAGCAGCCGGTTTATTCACACACACATATAAATGAATGTTGTGTATTAAATGCGTGCAGTGAGACAGAATCTCGTACACTCACATTTCTCTCTCTCTCTCTCTCTGCGTATGTCTGTCTGTCTGTCTGTGTATGTGTCGTCCGCTCGTTTCTTCTGTTTTGGTGCTGCTGTTTGTGTTTCTCTTTATCAGCTTCTCTCATGAATCTTCACACTCCAAACATCCGCCATCTTCCCTCTGCACGGGAGCGCGCACGCACACAAGTCACGCGTCAGAGCGAGCACGCAGGGCGAGTCCTCCGTTTTACAAAATCATGGCTTAACTGTGGTAAATACAAATTAACCGTAGTCTCACTATCTTAACCATAGTTTAATCGTGGTATTTGAAGTAAAACTGTGGTAATGCAAATCATAATCGGTCTCCCACAAAAACATGGTAACTAGAATTTTACTATAATAAAAGCATGGTTAATTCTCACTAGGGCAGTTTTTAGGTCAATTGTGCTCTTGTAAATATATATATAAAAAACTACCACAGTTTATCATTTCACACGCACACATTTATGTTGAATTACGGGACTTTTAACTTGCGTGTTCTGCAGGCGGAAGCAGAAGTGCTGCGGTGTGTCGGTAATGATGGCGGATAGTAACGAGCTGTATGAGGCGGTGTTGTGTGTAAAGTCTGAGGTTCATGTTTACCGGATTCCGCCGAGAGCCACGAACCGCGGATATCGGTGAGAGCCGAATTAATAACATACAGAGAGAGCGAGAGAAAGAGAGAGAGAGACGACATGAATGACGACTCATAACTCACAGCGATTAATCGAGTTTAATCACTTCATTATATCATCTGAATCATTGATTAATAAGTATTCGAGTTGAGTTCCGCTTTAGTTCTTTATCGATTAAAGCTGATGTGTTGTGTGACACGTCGCGAGCTGATGTCAACACAAACAGTGGATGACAGGACTCATGAATATTCATGATCATCGATTAAACACGATTACTACATCAAAGCTCACAGTTAGGTCTCTCTCTCTCTCTCTCTCTCTCTCTCTCTCTCTCTCTCTCTCTCTCTCTCTCTCTCTCTCTCTCTCTCTCTCTCTCTCTCTCTGTCAAACAGTCGCATGAAAAGTGTTTAATGTGAAATTATCTTGAATGAGTATCTTGTGACAACACCAAAACACGCAGTGTGTTGTGTGTGCGTGCGTGTGGTTTGGTTTTTATATGTCGGTGGGAACGTAAACCTGAATACACACCAGCTCGTGGGGACTGTTTCACTGTGGGGACTAAAATTGAAGTCCCCACGGGCACAAAAGCTTATAAATCGTACATAAAGATCATTTTTGAAAATCTAAAAATGCAAAATGTTTTCTATGATCTTTAGGGTTAGGGAATAGAATATACAGTTTGTACGGTATAAATATTATTACGCCTATGGAAAACCCCCACGGGGATAGAAAAACCAACATGTGTGTGTGTGTGTTGAATGTGTATGTGACATGTTTTCATTGTTAATGTTAGTGTGGTTGTGTGTTTGTAGGGCAGCTGACTGGAAGCTGGATGAACCGGCGTGGAGTGGACGCATGAAAATCACAGCGAAAGGAAAAATTGCTTATATTAAACTAGAAGACAAAAACACAGGTGAGAACATCTTTGTGTACACATGTTGTGTGTTCTGATAATACCGGCTCATGTTTTCATGCCATTCAGAAGGAACAAAATTGTCTCCACTAATAAACTTCTGATGGTAAACTTAAGTCTGATATGTGTTGTGGGTTTGTTGTGTTTTTATCAGGCGAGTTGTTTGCTCAGGCACCTGTAGATCTGTATCCAGGCTCCATTGTAGAGGCCGTCACCGACTCCAGCCGATATTTTGTTATCAGAGTTGAAGATGGAAACGGTAATTGATCGTATTTTTGTGTCATGTTAACACCAGACGTGTTTCCTTCAGTGTTTCACGTGTTTTATGTTTTCAGGACGTCACGCGTTCATCGGCATCGGTTTCGCTGATCGTGGAGATTCTTTTGATTTTAATGTTGCACTACAAGACCATTTTAAGTGAGTTATTGAATGACACTTTATTTTAACCTTTGACCTGCTGCATCAGGTGTAAAGATGATTCTCTCTCTCTCTCTCTCTCTCTCTCACAGGTGGGTGAAACAGGAAAGTGAACTCGCCAAACAGGAAGCCAGTCCGGATTTAGGGCCGAAACTGGACTTGGGTTTCAAAGAGGGTCAGACCATCAAAATCAACATTGGGGTGAGAGAATGTTCTGGATCTGTTGTAGAAACAGATGATGTGTGACCAGACAGACAGGTGTTAAATTCTGTCTCTCTCTCAGAATATGAAGAAGAAAGACTCTAGCGGGGCGGCGAAGTCACGGTCGGCGGGCGGTGCTTTGCTTCCTCCTCCACCCGGTGTGAAGGGCGGTGCTTTTTCTCCACCTGCAGCTCCACAGACGACACCTGAAGCTCAGCCTAACACAGGTGCTGACACAACACCTGTAGACACAACACACACCTGCAGTGGACATGTACCTGATATTACTTCTCTCGTCTTTTAGGAATGCTGTTGGAGTTTGGAGACTTCGCCCCCGTCAGTGCTCCACCCTCTCAGGAGGCGTGGGGGGATTTCACAGCCGCAGGCTCCGGGTCAGTCTAAATATACTCTGTCTGTCTGATGCCGTCTGTCTGTCTCGTTGACTGATGTGTGTGTGTGTGTATTTGTCAGATCCGCTCAGGACACGGCCCGGTCGGGATGGGTGCAGTTCTGATGGTGTTTATAAAGAGAACAGGAGGAGTCGTGACATCAGATGTCATGTGATCCGCGATGACGCTGTTTTCTATGCAATCACATGCGGCTGCGAGCGCTGCGGTCACAGGATCGAGTCTCTCCAGCTGATACCTGCTGCATTCCAGCGTGTGTTTGTCATCACATACACACACACACAGTTTTGTATGTCATGAATAATCATCTCAGTCATGTGATCAGTATCGTGTTTAATGTCTTGTTTACCTTTTTGTTTTTTGACCTGAAGCATTTGATGAGATTGACTTTGCTCTAGCGTGACTCAAGGATTGTGTACGTGTAAACTGTCTCTGTCATAATCAGGATTTTAAGAACTTATTTTATATTTGTTTATAAACAGATGCATTTTCACCCTACACATATAAATATATATCTATAAATCTATATACAGAACTAACTGCAGACTTTTATTAGATTACTTTTTCTGGTGTTTTTTTTTTTCTCTTTATATTGTCAGATATTAAAGTTTGACTCTTTCCTTCAAGTGCCTTCATGAAAACACCTGTAGAATGTATAATTTTATATGGAAATAAAGCTTTTCCTGATACACATACTTGTGTGTATTTATCTGTAGTGAGTGTCAACGGTCAAAATAATTCATGAAGAAATGTTTGTATTTATTTATATTTTGTGTGGTTTTACGGGTGATTTCTTCAGTGTGTGGTCATTATAATTTACTTTATAAAATCAAAAGAAGTCTTATAATCTCATGAATAAAGTGTGTGTGTGGATGGTTTCCATGGTTGTGTTGTGTTGTAGTTTCAGGTGTGTAGAGATCTGATTTATCAGGTGAGTTGAAGATAGTGTCTGACTTTGTGTTTTTAAAATATTCATATTGATAATATTTTCCTTTATTTATATAAAGAATAGATTCGAGTGTTTGTGTTGTAGAGTCAGATGCTCGTATATTTACAGATGTGATGTGTGTTTGATCGCGATTCATGTGAACAGATCCGCTGGTTTATTTCGGTGCTTTCGGGTCTTTTATGCGCGCGGGAAGTGATGTGACCCCGGAAAGAGTCTCACACACTTAATCTCATTCATACACACACATCAGTACTACACAAACACACTTGATCATGAATTTATTGTGGATTAAACTCGGTTTTCGCGGTAAGTTTGACGCATGTTCACTGTGATGTGATGAACGAGTGAATCATTGAATCGATCACTGAACACGTGTCATTGTGTGTTTGTTCAGATGTTAATTCTCGTGTTATTACAGTGAATGTGTCGTGATTTTGTGCAACGGGAGTCTTTGTGGTTTTGGATCGCGCTTTAAATCTTACACTGTATTACTGTGTATTCGCACACACACACACACACACGAATATGACTCAGTGAAGTGAATCAGTTCTAATGTAATATAATGCAGGTTTATAATTTGACACCGAGTTTTAGTGTAAGCGCTGTTATTGTGGTTTGTTGAGTTTGTTTCTGCTGAACTTCAGGCTCATTTTCACATGTGTTTTCTGACAGTAAGTTAGATTTTACTGCAGTAAAAGAGGAAACTGAACGATTAAAAGGAAACTGGGGAATGTTTGTAGTTCCTGTGAGTGTCTGATGATGTAGTTCCGGTTAGCTGACACACGAGGGCATCACACACACAACACAGACACGCATAAATAATTCAATATAATAATGAAGTAAAGATTGAGTGATTTAATATTAATATGTTAATATACTGCTTTAATGACTGTTAATAATAATCATGTTTCTGACGTGTGTGTGTGTATATATATATATATATATATTATATATATATATATATAGTGTCTGTGTTGGTTGTGATGTTGTCATGGTGATAAGGTGTTACCACAGACAACACTAAACATATGGAATTATTAAAATGACTTTTAATCGTTTATTATTGTTTATTTAATATATTATTTTATTACTCTATTGAATCTGTTTTGCGTTCCTGCAGAAATAAATCTCTCTCTCTCTCTCTCTCTCTCTCTCTCTCTCTCTCTGTGTGTGATCTCTCTCTCTCTCTCTCTCTCTCTCTCTCTCTCTCTCTCTCTCTCTCTCTCTCTCTCTCTCTCTCTGGTCTCTCAGTTGTCTGTGTGCGCGCGTTCGGGACGGTTCGGTGTAACAGGATTCGTGCTCGTGTTTATTATTGAATCGTTTGCTCGGGTTCACGTGTTTGTGTTGTGATTCGTGTTCAGTGGATTCTGATATTTGAATGAAATGATTTAAAGTGATGAGCTCGTGTGAAAACTCGAGTGACTCGAGACTGGAGTCCGTCATTCAGGTGAACTTTCTTTATATTCACTTACATTCATTCATTCTGCTTTAGTCCTTTTGTGTTCGGTGTGTGTGTGTTGTGTGTTGTACAGACGCTGCAGGTGTGTGTTCTGATCTGATCTAAATATATAACAGATCTCCACAGAGACCATCTGTTACAGACACACACACACTGACCTCACATTCACTCACAGTAACAGTGTTGTGTGTTGTGTGTTGTGTGTTTGTCAGAGGTTGGAGGAGAGCGTTCTGTCTGAGGACAAGCGGCTGACGGTTGGAGGATCTTCTCCGGATGAAACGGCGAGTTTATCGGCTCGTGTACGAGAGATTGTTTCAAGAAACCTGGGTGATACTGGTGAGACAGACACACACTACACAAACCTGCCACACAAAGCCACAATCAGTGCTGACGTTTGTTGTGTGTCAGGTGCAGGTATGTCGTCGGTTGTGTCTCTTCAGGAGGAGAATCGTCTCCTGCAGTCTGAACTGAGTCGTGTGGAGGATCTGCTGGCCCACAGTCGAGCTGAGAGAGATGAGCTGGCCATCAAATACAGCGCCATCAGTGAGAGGGTCAGACACACACACACAACCCATAAAAACTATAAACACATACAACACCTGACAACTTTAACTACACATCATCTAACAAAAGGAATGTAAAGTGGTGTGTGTGTGTGTGTGTGCGTGCGTGTGTCTGTGCGCGTCTGGATTCTCTTTTGTCTGTGTCACAGTGAGGTTGATTCGTCTCCGTGGTAACATGCAGTGGAATGAAGTGTCATGTTGCCATGGAGACTGTAAACAGGTTCTGTGATTCCAGCTCACAGGGTCCTGACATCATCACACTTCCTGTTCTTTTCACATACAGATTTACTTTCTATAATGTTCTTACAATCAAACTCAAAGCTCATGTTTAAACACAGAAAATGTGCAGCTCATGTGTTACGGCTGGTTGCCAGGGTATGTCTGTGTGGTTGCTAAGGTGTTTTGTAGTGTACTGTTGTGTGCTTTATAGGGGGTGTTGTTTCTCATATCCTTTGTATTAAGTTAGTGTTTGTTGAGCAGTGACATCTGCATTAACTTTAATCTTGTGTGTGTGTGTGTGTGTGTGTGTGTGTGTGTGTGTGTGTGTGTGTGTGTGTGTGTGTGTGTGTGTGTGTGTGTGATGTTTGTGCAGTTGGAGCAGGCGTTGCGTTTGGAAGGAGGTGACGGAGAGATGGACTCACGTGAGTCTCGCAGTCTCGCACAGCAAAATGTGGATCTGCGCAGACGCTTGGATGAGGAGCAGGCGGCGTATAAACGCAAACTCACAGCTTACCAGGAAGGACAACAGAGACAAGCTCAACTCGTACAGAAACTGCAAGCAAAAGTAAAACACACACACACAGCTACATTACACACATGAATATATATATATATATATATACACACACACACAGTGTTTCTCAGAAAGGTTTAAAGATGTGTTTTGTGCATTTGTGTAGGTTTTGCAGTATAAGAAGAAATGTGGGGATCTTGAACAGACGCTGATGGAGAAATCAACTGAACTAGAGAAACACAAACTTACCGTCAGTACCACACACACACACACACACACACACATCATCAGACTATGATCTGTAGTTTAGATGAACATCTTCACATGAGTTATGTTGTTACTGTTACTGTTGTTATCGTATTGACAGTTTTGTTGTGTGTGTGTGTGTGTGTGTGTGTGTGTGTGTGTGTGTGTGTGTGTAGGGTCGATGTGATTTCAGCAGTAACGGTCATCGCAGGGATGAAGATGAACACAGCAGTGATCTGGAGAGCGCCCTCATCCGTCTGGAAGAGGAACAGCAGAGGTTTGATTTAACATCACTGTTGTGTGTGTGTTGTGCGATCAGAGTGTGTGTGTAGCAGCGTGTTGTGATGGTGTGTTAACTGCGCGTGCGCAGGAGCAGCGGTCTGTCCGCAGTCAACGCCATGCTGCGAGAGCAGCTGGAACAAGCCGGACTGGCCAATGAAGCGCTCAGTCAGGACATCCGCAGACTCACTGCTGATTGGACCAAAGCCAGAGAAGAGCTTGAGCAGAGGGAGTCTGATTGGAGGAGAGAAGAGGAGGTGGGTGTGGTTCAAGGAGAATGTTGTGTGATTGACGGCTGTGTTTTGTAATGTTTGTGTTCCTTCAGTCTTTTCACAGTTACTTCACCAGCGAGCACAGTCGTCTGCTGGCGCTCTGGAGGCAGGTGGTGGGCTTCCGCAGACACGTGTGTGAACTCAAGAGCGCCACTGAGAGGTGTGACTGCGACACTTCCAGCGCATCGACACGCAGACGTGCAACTAAAGACACTAACCGCTCTCTCTCTCTCTCTGTCAGGGATCTGTTGGACATGAGGAACGAGATGGCGTGTGCGGCTCAGAGAGTTCAGCTGCAGTGTGTGAGCGTGTGTGCTGCTCTGAGGAGTCGTGAGGACGGCTCGGCTCTGGTTCTGGAGAGACAGACGGCTCAGAAACTGCAGCTGGAGCAGCAGCTGAGAGAGACGCTTACTGACATGATGTCATTACAGAGCAAGAGTGATTCAGACAGAGCCGAACTCAACACACGGTCTGAGTCACACTCATCTGTATACAACACACTCATGTCTTCACTCTCAAACACATGTGAAGTTACGTGTGTGTGTGTGTTGCAGGCTTGCAGACGCGGTGAGGGAGGTGGAGCATCTCAGAGCTCGTAAAGAGGACCAGGAACAAGAAATCACAACTCTCAACAATAAACTACAGGTACACACACACACGTTTCACTGTAAACTAAACATCTAATACTGAGACTAGGTACAATTATCACTCTGTGTGTGTGTGTGTGTGTGTGTGTGTGTTGTAAGGATCAGAGCAGTCATGAGGAATCTGAAGTGAATATTCTGAGGACACACACAGCAGCGCTGCAGAACACACTCAGAGACGTCACACAGGTAAAGCGCATACAAACACACACATGTGTTCACTGATCAGTCATGTGTGTGTTGATATGGGCGTGTGTGTGTGTGTGTGTGTTGTAGCTGCTGTTTTCTGACTGTGAGCCTCTGGATGGAAGCATTGAAGAGGTTGTGCTGCCTCTCCTGCGCTCATCATCATCATCATCATCACACATCATCCCTGACACCTGTCTGTCTGCTCTCCGCACAGCTCTGACCAACAGACAGCTCCAGCTACAGGTACTAACAGACAGACAGTTCTCTTTACCTGCATGTTTACTCGCATCATCTCACACATGTATGTGTGTGTGTGCAGGAGCTGCGAGAGTGTCTGCAGTCTGCGCAGTCATCAGTCCAGCAGCTGCGCAGGCAGCTGGGAGAGGCAGAGTCTGGCCTACAGAATGCTGAATGCAGAATGCAGGCGCTTCAGGCAGAGAGAGATGAGGCTCACAGAGAAAGAGAGACAGCTGTGAGAGAGAAAGACAGACTGAGAAAAGATAGAGACATGCTGAGCAGGTTTGTGTCTCACACATGAGAAACTCGTCATTACTACTGTAATGTCACACAAAACGAAACTTCCTCTGTCTGTCAGTGTGAAGGACGGTGTGGATAAAGCAGTGCAGGCGGCGCAGACACAGGTGCAGCTGCTGCAACTGGAGTGTGAGAAACTGCAGCTGGCCGTGACGTCTGCGCAGAGAGAGAGAGACCACGAGAGAGAAGAGAAAGACGGCATCACGCTGGAGAGAGACCGAGCCCGAGCAGAGACAGACAGAATGTGAGTGTGTGTGTGATGTGTTTCTAATGTGACATGTGTGTGTGTGTGTTGATGTGTTCCTCACGTGATGTCTGGTGTGTATGTCAGTCAGCAGCTGAGGGAGGAGTCAGAGACTCGCTCTTCTTCTCTTCGAGCTGAACTGTCTGCAGTGAGAGAATCTCTCCAGCAGGTGACGACAGAGAGACAGTTGATGGACACTGAGAACACACAACTGAAAGACGCACTCAACAGGGTCAGATAGGCTTTCATACAAACATCAGTGTACTGTCAATACTTTACGTGTCATGCTCACTCTGTGTGTGTGTGTGTGTGTGTGTGTGTGTGTGTGTGTGTGTGCGCAGAGTGAGTCGAGCCGTGCTGAGATCTCACTGTTGCTCAGTAAGCTTCAGTCTGAGGAAACGTCACTCAGAGATTCACTCGCTAAGATGAGCAACATCAACGAGAGCATCGCACAAGACAAATCTGATCTCAACAACCTCATCATACAGGTGAACACACACACACACACACTCACTCACACACACACACACACACACTCATCTTTCATCAATCATGTGTTGATTGACAGCTGGAGGAGGAGAAGAATGTGTTGGTGTGTCAGAGAAGAGAAACAGAACAAGAGAAACTGACCATCAGAGATGAACTCGTGCGCTCTGAGCAGGACAGACTCGAGCTGGATTCTGTCCGTCTCACTCTACACCAATCACTGCAGGAGTCTGAGCTGACCAGGGTGGGGCTGGAGGCGGAGCTTCAGTCACTGCGAGCAGACAGAGCCAAATTACAAGACAGAATTACACAGGTGACTCTCTGACCATCTGACCGTCTCTCTTTCTCATAAGTGATTTTCTCACGTGCTGCTGTCAAACAAACAGCTGGTTGGAGAGGTGAGCGCTCTGGAGGTGGAGCTCGGTGCTGTCCGTGGTGAAGGGGACAGGCAGAACACTGCTCTTGAGGAAGCAGGGCGTGGGCGGGCGGAGCTAACACGGGAGAGGGCGGGACTCTTGGTTCAGCTGACGGCATCAGAGAGAGAGAACGCCGCATTGACCGAAGAGATCGCTGCCTTTAGGTGACACACTTTTATCATGGAGTGCTCGCTGTCGTGTGTGTGTGTGTGTGTGTGTGTGTGTGTGTGTGGTGTTATGCAGTAACTGTGTGTGTGTGTGTGTGTGTGTGTGTGTGTGTGTAGGTCAGAGAGAGAGGCTCTGGAGACGAGTCTGTTCGAGGTACAACAGCAGATGAATCAAATTGAGTCTCGACGTGAAAACCTGGATTCAGAGAACCAGCATCTGCGTCTGCGCACTGACACACTGACAGGTACACGAGAGAGAGAAGACGGTACATGACAAATGTGTTCATATGTTGTTGTTGTTCATGGTTGTGCATAAAGCAGATGGGTGGTTGTGTTGTGTGTTCAGCTGAGTTGAAGCAGTTGCGTGCTGACAGAGAGACAGTTCTGTCTCAGAGTGAGAGAGAGAAAGACATGCTGAGAGATGCACTCACGGCCGCTCAACAGGAAGCACAGCGATCTCTCCGCATGGCTCTCTCTGACCACCATGAGGAGCTGGAGAGACTGACCAATCAGAAGGTCAAGAGCTTTTACACATCAAACTAAATGATTGGGTTAAAACTATGGCAGGCTGTCAGTAAACCCTTTAGCAGGAGTCAGATGTTAAAATTCTTTATAAATGGAGCAGGAAGCACTGCGCTGCAGTCTGGAGGCCGAACACAAGGTGACGCTGCGACAGATCCAAGAACAGCTGGAGGAGCAGATGAACAGACTGGAGAAAGAACGAGATGAACTTCAGGAGGAACTTCAGTCCCTTCAGCGAGACAGAGATCAGCGTCTACTGCAGGCCGAGAGCGACAAACAGCAGGTAACACACACACACACACACGTGACCCACAGCACTGACGTGACTTCTGTTCTAACACGTCTGATGACACGCGTGTGTGCAGGCGCTGTCCATGAAGGAGGCGGAGAAAGCGCTTCTGTCTGAGAAAGTGTGCTCCCTACAGACAGAACTGAGTACTGCTGCGCTTGAACTAGAGAGAAACAACCGAGACACAACTCTCCTCAAAGACCAGCAACGGGTCAGAATCACACAAACATGTTATTGCTCACAGGTCCATGGAGTTTCATTCAAGTCTCAAATTAGTCTCGGATGTTTCTCCTAAAATTGCGTTTTAAGAGAAGCAAACAAGTGTGTAGTTGTGTAGAAACACATGAAGAGTCTGGAGGTGTAAATGAATGTAGATTGTAGAGTTGAAATAATCTGGATGTGATGAGAAATGTTTGAGTTCATATTGAGATCTTCAATAATATTGACTTTTGACTGCAGTTTGAGACATTGTTGACATCTCTACTGAAACTCTAATGACAGAGACATTTGTGACATTTCTGACTCGTTCTCTCGAGAAATATCTGAGACGCAGATGAGATTTATTGATGTTTAAGAGAAATAACTGAGATCTCATGGGTGTGGATGTGATGTTATGTTGTGTATTTAATAATCGTGAGTAAAGTTTTATGTTTGTTTGCTTTTCGTTAGGTTGCAGTCGCAGCTCTAAACACAGAGCTCCAGGAACTGCACAGTCAGCTGCAGGACACAGTGAGTTCACATGAGCGTGAGCTGCGCAGACTGCAGGAGAACTGCGCAGACCAGCAGACGCGAGCAGACAGCACACTCAAAGAGGTTACTGTGTAGAATAAAACATCAACACTGCACAGTTTCTGTCTGATGAAAATACTCATTTTGAATTCTTCTTTAGCTTGAAGAGTGTCGCGCGCTGCTCTCAGCCAGCGAAGAGAGTCGAGACACCGCAAAACGAGAACTTTTGGAGATGGAGAAACGTTTGTGGCAAATACGGGATGCAGGAGAGGGGCATAGACGAGATGGGGTGGAGCTACAACGGGCCGTCAGTGATGTCACCAAAGAGAGAGACGCTCTGAGCCAATCAAACGTTCAGCTGAGGGAAGCACTGAGAGTGGCTGAGAGCGAGAGAATCAGGTGACAATCTCACACCTCACACAACACTACATAATGTCTACAACATGTACATGAACCTGTCTGTGTGTGCAGTGTGAAGCGTGTGTGTGAGGAGAGAGAGCAGAAAGTGTCGCTGCTGGAGGAGAATCTGGCATCTGCGCAGAAAGAGGTGTCAGATCTGCGCAGCTGTCTGCGCGAGGTGGAGAGATCCAGACTGGAGGCGCGCAGAGAGCTGCAGGAACTGCGCAGGCAGGTCAGTCAGACAGACGATGACCTGAGGGTTTGTGGACATGTGCAGATGCAGCGTGATGCAGGTGTGACTCTGTCGTGTTAGGTGAAAGTTCTGGATGCTGAGCGAGAGCAGACGGGAAAGCAGGTGGCCGAGCTGCAGACGCGTCTGTCTGTGGAAGATCAGAGAGACGAGGAGAGAGCGAAAGAACTGATCTCTCTCAAACAGAAACTCGTCGACACGGAAACGTCTAGAAATGCTCTTCAGAGAGAGGTGACATCACACGGTCACATTTATTTACATTTACATTTCTTCATTTGGCAGATGCTTTTATCCAAAGTAGCAGAGCATAAAACATTTTGTCAACACGCTAAACCGTACCCATAGTTTACAAGACCATGTAACTAGGAGGATTAAGCTGAAGTAGGCAGGGAAGACACGGTCACGTGTTTCTGAATGTGGTTTGACCCTCTCTCTCTCTCTCTCTCTCTCTCTCTCTCCAGCTGTGTTCTCTGCAGAGGCGTCTGAGCGAGAGTGAATCGTGCTGGCGCAGTCGTGAGCGAGAGTTGGCGTCTCATCTACAAGAGGCTCGTGGCTGTGAGAAGAAGCTCCAGGACGAGGCGCGTAATCTTGCCACGCGTGCGCAGACGGCCTCTGATGCGTCTGTGCAGATGCAGCTGCAGCTGAGCGAGGCGCAGGGTCGTCTGGCTGCGACGGAGGCGGAGCTGTCGCGTGCGGAGGCGTCCCGCAGAGATCTAGAGTTCAGGCTGTGCAGTCTGCAGTCGGCACTCACACGTACGCTGGGCATCGGGACCAGGGGGCGGAGCAGCAGCAGAGGGCGGAGTCTGCCCGGCTCCTCCCCATCCTCTATGATCTCTCTGACTCGACATGGGAGCGTGTCTCCACTGCGCTGCTCGTTGTCGCCAGCCAAAGGTCAGGAGTCGGCGTTCACTTGACATGTTTTTGACAGGGATTGAGTTGTGTAGTTGTTGAAGGAAACACTTTTTTCTCTCAGATGTGGCGGGTAATATCACTCCTGATAACACACTTGTGCTGAGGCCGTTGTCTCCAGAGAGGACAGACGCCCCGCTGCCCGTCGCCCCGCCTGAGCTCGACCCTGAAACTCTTCGCAGCGGTCTGAGAGACTTCCTGCAGGAGCTGCGAGACGCTCAGAGAGAACGAGTAAACACGCTTCTCACACTCCTATCATATGTTGACAAACACATGGGTCACATGACAAAGAAAACATGGCAGATGAAGTATACATACATCTTGTCTTGTGTTTGTGTGATAGGATGAGGCACGGGGTCAACTGGGGTCACTGCAGAGAGAGTTCGAGGAAGTGACATCAGAGAAAGACTCCGCCCAGCAGCGTGTGCTTCAGCTACACAATACACTACAAGAGTGTCAAGAGGGTGAGACACTTTACACGTCACACGCTCGCATGTGCACAGACACGTGTTTAATATTTGTGTGTGTTTAGATAAGCGTGTGCTGGATGACAAACTGTCGACAGCTCAAGCTCAGCTGCACCAGCAGGAAGAACTGCAGCGGAGAGGAGAGAGAGACAGACGAGCGTTAAACGACAAAATCAAAGAGCTGGAGAGAATCATACTGAACACTGAAGCTGAACGCAAGCGTGTGGAGGTTAGAGGTCAATGCTGACATCACTATATAACTGTTGTACATGCATCACCTCTTTGAGTGACGACCTGTCGCCCCCCGCAGGAACAGTGCAGTAAACTGCGGGCCGGGGAAGTGCGGCTGGAGGCTGAGCGTCGCAGGCTGCGTGAGGCTTTGGAGGCGGCTGAAGGGCGTGGCACACGGGTGGAGCTAGGGAGGCGGAGTTTAGAGGGAGAGCTGCAGAGACTGAGATTGAGTCTGGCGGAGAGAGAGCCAGAGATCCAGTCTGCTAATGAACGACATGAGAACATGCTCAAACAGGTCATAACTCGCTCCCAAAAACATCCTCTTCAAATCTGAGCCATCCTCAAAACCTCATCACGTGTGTGTGTGTGTGTGTGTGTGTGTGTGTGTGTCAGGTGGCAGAGGGGGAAGGACGCATCTCGTCTCTTCAGGCAGAGGTGGATAGACTGACGCTCTTACTGTCTAAAGCTCAGGAGGCAGAAACGCTTCAGAAAGAACGAGCTCTCGCTCTCTCTCAGAACCTGCAGGAATCCACCGCAGCCCACAGCGTCACTCAAGGGCGTCTGGCAGCGCTGCAGAAAACACTGGGCCAGACTGAGAATGAACGCAGACAGCTGCAGGTGAGGAGACACACACACACACACACACAGACGGTACAGCAGGAGGAGTGAATGTTTCCCTGTGTGGTTTCTTTCAGGAGCGTGCAGACGGACTCAGATCATCCGTGTCTGACGGGAAGCGCAATATCACATCTCTGATGGAGCATGTGCAGACGCTGCAGTCAGAACTGAGTCAGAGTCAACTGCGCAGATCTGAAATAGAGACGGAGCTATGCAACACGCAGGAGGTGAGAGAGCAAACGGAGGATCATGGGAGGTGCATTATGAAGGTTTGATTGTGAAAACGTTCTCTTGTCTTACGCAGGCTCTGCGGCAGAGGTCTGACAGTCTGGCCGAAGCTCAGCGCAGTCTACAGTCTGCACACACAGATAAAGTGTCTTTAGAAGAGCGTCTGCGCAGCCTGCAGAGAGCCGTGGCGCTGCTGGAGACGGAGAAGAGAGATGCAGAGAGACAGGCCGTCCGCCTGGAGAAAGACAAAAGCGCATTGAGAAACACTCTGGATAAGGTGACGCCTGTCTGTCTAGATGATCTGTTTAGGTTTCAGTCTGAATTCTGTTGATGTCATTTCCTCTGATCTTTACATCAGGTGGAGCGTCAGAAGCTGCAGACGGAGGAGAGCAGCATGCGTCTGTCTGCAGAGAAAGGACGACTGGATCGCTCGCTCAACAGCGCTGGACAGGAGCTGCAGGACGCACAGAGACAGATCGCACTGCTGCAGGTACTCACACCTGACTTATACTCTCTTTATGCAGAAATCAGCGTTAATAATGCCATCGTGTGTGCGTGTGTGTGTGTGTGCGTGCGCGTGTAAGGAAGAGTTGTTTGGTGTCAAACAGAAGATCACAGTGTGTCTGGTGAGTAACACAAGGGGTTTGTTTGTGTTTGATGTGGTTGATAGTGCAGTAGGACAGTAAGCGTCCTGTGAAACACACTTGTGCTGTTGCTATGGTCTCTTTCTTTTGCTTGTGTGTTAAAAGCTTTGATTTATTATGTGTCACAACTAAAACTTCATGTTCAGTTCGTGTCATTTTTAGATTCATTCTTGGGGACATAAGTTGAGCTTTGAGGTTCACTTATAATGAATTTCTGTCAGACGCTGTTTATTGCTGCAGTTTGAAAGCTGTTTGTCACAATGTTGTTAAACGTCATGTTTGTTCTGTGTTGATTTCAGGCTCAGCTGGATGAACTGGAGCAGAATCACAGCGTGAACGAGCAGTCGGCCCGTCTGCGTGAGGACGCGCAGCGTGAGGTCGAGCGTCTGCGCGTCAGTCACAGAGAGGCGGAGCGAGCGCTGGCTGCACGTGACAGAGTTTCCCGTCAGCGGGTCAAAGGTCTCGAGGAGCAAGTGTCCACACTGAAGGAACAATTACAGAAGGAAATCCGACGCAGAACAACGTTCATATCACCAACATCTACTGTCAGCTGACGATGAGAAAACGACGAGAAATAATGCTTAAGAAATGTGTGATCTGAATAATACTAGTATAATATCACATTCCCTAGATACTGACCAATAATGAACACAAAAACTTGATGTTTTTTACTTTAGTTTTTCAAGTTTACATACAAGAAACCCAATAACTGACTGAAGGAAATACATTTGTGAACCCGTTTGTCATTCACAATCTTTATATTGCTAATATTTGACCTGTGGTGATTGTTTTTATGATACAAACAAGCATTTTAAATGTTCAGTAATGTAAACTTAACTTTCTGCTCAATCAACTGCGTTGAATACAAAATTTGAAGGTTTATGAATATGCGAAGAGTTTTATTTCACTAAGTTTTCACGGTTAGGGTAAGAAATGGTATTTAATAAGAATAACTATTAAAAGTCTGTCAGAGTTCCCGCTTCCTCGTGCGCTCTACACCTGCTGCTCATTATCGGCGCGAATCAATTACTTTCACTTAAACGTCACTACAATACGAACTAGATGAATATTTATAATGTTTTGAATATTTATACATTTTAACTAAAACATGATGATTTATGAGAAATTATTTAAATGAGCAGGTTTACCTGAGATTGTCTCGCGAGTTTATAAATCTCACATGATGTTCACACACAAAGTACAAAGTGTTTTATTTGTTAAAGGTTTTTTATACAGCCAATATTACAGTAATACGTGATAGTAAAATATTAACGCTGAATCCAGAACGCTTCATCTGCGCATGTCTGCAGGAGTCGTCTGCGCAGAACTGCGTTCAGTAGCTGGTTTTAAGGTGATCAGTGCCTGAAGGTCTTTAAATCTGACCTGAGATCAGATGTTAAGGGTTAAGTTCAGTGTAACTCACCCGAGACACAACACACAAATAAACAATAATGACAACAACAGCACTGAATAAAGACAGTCAAGTTTGTTAATAGCACCATAAACACTGATCCAAATGATTATATTACAGTAAATATCACTTCATATGCGCCCAGAAACATCAGAAATATAAAAAGACACACAGAGAAAGAGGAGGTGAATTTATACAAACAAATTTGATGAAAATGCAGTTTATAATGCAATGATGGCAGTTGCATTACTTCAGGATGGAGCAGGTCTAAACTGCTGAATGAATTAGTGTATCAGTAAATTGTACCAGGGCTCACACGTGTGTGTGTGTGTGTGCGTGTGTGTGTGCGTGCGTGCGTTTAACAGGATCCACAGCTCCTGGCACAGCTCCCGCCCATTACTTCACACTGACCACTGAGTGCCATTACACCACAGCGAGAAAACTGATCCCGGCACAGATCCGCTGCATAGAAACACACACACACACACACATCTGTTAGATCACTGCTTACTGTATGAAGAGTGTGCGCGCGCACACACACACACACACACACACACACACACACACACACACACTGACCTCTGAGCAGCTCCTCATGGGCACAAACCGTCCTGACACAAATCTCTTTATTGATCACATAAACCCTCCGCAGACTGTAGACAAACACACATCTTTACATTCAACATTAAAGGAACAGTTCAGAGGAAAAATCTGAATTCTGTCATTTCTTCTCTCATGTGTTTGTAAATCTGTATGTGAGTCTTTCTTCAGTGGAACACAACAGAAGATATTTTGAAAAATGTCTCAGTGGTTTTGTGTCCATACAATGGAAGTCAATGGAGATGTGTTTTATGCTCTCCTACTTGTATGTCGCTTTGGATAAAAGCATCTGCCAAATGAATAAATGTGTGTGCGTGCATTTAGTGACCTGTAAAAGCAGATGCTGTTGAGACATTGTTTACACGGTTGATGGACAGAATAGAGACGAGTGCAGGGATACTGTTCCTCACGACAATCTGTAACACACAACAAAACACAATCAGACTTACTCACTCTGCACTCTCTCTCTCTCTCTCAATCAAACACTCATACCCAAAGGTCCAGGTTCAGTCGGCTCTGTCTGTATATCCACCACTGAAATAAAAACAAAACACATCAGTATTATTGCAGAAAGCAGAGTGAATGAGGTGTACTGTAATCTGAGAGAGAGAGAAAGAGAGATAGATAGAGAGAGAGAGAGAGAGAGAGAGAGAGAGAGAGAGAGAGAGAGATATAGAGAGAGAGAGAGACTAGAGAGAGAGAGAGAGAGAGAATGAGATAGAGATAGAGAGAGAGCTAGAGACGAGATGAGATAGAGAGAGAGCTCGAGAGAGAGATCGAGCGCAGAAGAGGAGAGAGAGAGCTCTCTCTCGGAGAGAGATCTAGGAGAGAGCTCAGCGCTCTCTCTCTCGCGCTCTCCTCTCTCTCTATAGCTCTACTCTCTCTCTCTTCTCGCTTCTCTCTCTCTCTCCGTCTCTCTCTCTCTCTCTTCTCTCTCTCTCTCTCGCTCTCTCTCTCTCTAGAGAGAGAGATAGAGAGAGAGGGGTGTACCTGTCTGTCCAGGTCCTGAGGTTGCTGTTTGTATTATCTGCTGTGGCAGATCTGTTCATGAGAACAACAACAGCTTCATATCATGATCATGTTTTCAGAAGATCACATGAAGTATATCAGATGAATCCTGAGATACTACACACATATGTTCAGTGAAGTAAATGTAAAAGACACACTTACAGTAATCTGGATAACTGTTTCCTGTTGATGAGAAACATACAGCAGAAGATCAGATCTGTTTTTTCAATCAGGTGTCTTCCTTCCTATCCCAGAATAAGCTACTGGATGACAAAAGGTCTGGCCTCAAAAGAACCACTCCACTGAGACTGCTCTGCTATCGATCACAGAAGCACTACGATTAGCCAAGGCGGAATCAAAATCCTCTGTCCTGGTTCTGCTAGACTTGTCTGCAGCGTTCGACACTGTCAACCACCAGATACTGCTAGCAACACTGTTATTACTTGGAATCTCAGGTACTCCTCTCCTCTGGTTCACTTTCTACCTCTCCGACAGATCCTTCAAGGTGTCATGGAGCGGTTCGCTGTCCACCGCTCGCCACATGACCACTGGGGTCCCTCAGGGTTCAGTGCTTGGGCTGCTCCTCTTCTCCATCTACACGACATCTTTAGGACCCATCATACAGGCACACGGTTTCTCCTATCACTGTTATGCTGATGATACCCAGATTTACATCTCATTTCACCCGGATGATCCCACTGTAGCTGCTCGCATCGCCTGCCTTGGAGACATCTCAGCTTGGATGAAACCCCTACCCCTCTTCATCTCTCCACTGGTTACCGGTCGAAGCCTGTATCAAATTCAGAACTATCACTGCCTCCTACACTCCATCAAGATCCCTGTGTTCAGCAAATGAGCGGCGTCTTGTATTTCCTTCTCAAAAGGGCAGTAGTTCACTACATTTCGTTGCCTTGTACTTGTACATGTGTAATGACAATAAAGTTGAATCTAATCTAATCTAATCTAGATCACTTTCCAGCTCATTCTCCTTCACAACTCCTTTCTGGTGGAACAGACTTCCAAACTCTGTCCTGTCATCTCTCACAACATTCAAATATCTTAAAACTCTTCTCTTCTGTGAATACTTGACGAATAAAAAAAAAATACTAACCCTCTCTCTCTTACTCTCAATATGTAGTGTTCTGGCTTTTGTGGAAACTAGTATCTTGGTGTTAGCACTTATTGTATTATTGCCCCTGTATGACGTATCGCTTTATTGCTTCCTAATCTCTCTGTAAGTCACTTTGGATAAATCGTCTGCTAAATGACTAAATGTAAATGAAAATGTAAATGTTTTCAGTCATGAGTAATAACAGACGAGATTCACTCACCAAAGATATCTGGATAATCATCATAGTTCTGACACACAACCACACCTGCACAACAAACACAATACACATCATTATCATCACACACTTCTATCTCACTGTGTGTGTGTGTGTGTGTGTGTGTGTGTGTGTGTGTGTGTGTGTGTGTGTGTGTCACCCACCGAGCACTGACAGCAGAATCAAGTAACAGAGTTTCATGGTGTCTGTAGAAACAGTAAGAAGATGATGTCATCATTTCATGCTCTGCTATTCACATTTAAACTCTTTTACTGTAACTGTAACATTTGTGTGTGGGTGTGTGTGTCTGTGTGCGTGTGTGTGTCTGTGTGTGTGTCTGCGTGTGTGTGTGTGTGCGTGTGTCTGCGTGTCTGTGTGTGTGCGTGTGTGTGTGTGTGTGTGTGTGTGGTGTGTGTGTGTGTGTGTGTGTGTGTGTGTGCGTGCCCTGCTGTGGCCTCTGAATCATCTGCTCTTTACTCTTGAAGAATGTGCTGCTGCTGTTTTTCTCAGAAAGCCTCATACTGCCCCAAATATTTCTGTCTCCCTCTCTGTCTGTCTCACAGCTTTCCTTCCAGTCATTTTCTGTTCACTTCATCCTGTCTGTCCCTCACTAACAACAGCAAAACCATTCAGACGGAATGAGACAAACAGACAGAGAGAGAGAGAGAGAGAGAGAGAGAGAGAGAGAGAGAGCGTCTCATAAACATTGTGTTTCATTAGTGTGTTGATGCACAGATCTGTTAACACTGAACACATAAAATCATTCAAACACAAATAACTTAAAGTGTATACTGCAGCTCTCACATCTGGAAGCCATTAACCCCCCCCAAACCCTCACAAGACCCTCCCCCCCGACACACACACACACACACACACACACACACACACACAGTTCTGTTCTTTTCATTAACTTTCTTCATCTCGTGTTAAAACACAACAATCTTTTCTTCCCCTTCCCCCACCCGTCTGTTCCTCTTTCTTTGTGTCTGTGGGTTTATTTGGGCTGGTTGTGATTTGCCCCTGGTTGTAATACCCCCCCAATACAGCAAAGCCCCACACAGAACAAACATCTTAAAGTCAACACAATACTAACACAACACAAAGTCTACACACTTCAGCATTCATTCACACGAGTATTAGTCATGTAATGTTTGAAGAGAATAAACTCACTGCAGTTATTTATTCCGATATTTTCACAAACAAACAGACAGATGTGTAAAATCATCACATTCTTTATTTAAACATTAAATCTGTCAGCTAAATAACATTAAACATTCACTCAAAGATCAAAGGTTTCAAATGAAATATATAAATGTTAAGAGTTTCTCACCTTTAATTCAGTTTCAATCTCCTCGAGTGATGCTAAAGTCTCAGCGCGTGTCTGAAGTTTATCAAGCCCCGCCCTCTGCGCATAGCCCCGCCTATCACCACATACAGGAATGTGAACTATAAAAACTACACAAACGAATGAAACATCAACTCAGTTTGATTAAAACTGTTGTATATTACCAATAAATCTCCGAATACGAAAATACTCGTTTTTCTCCGCCCCCTCAGACTTCTGCTGCTTCGCGAGCACACGCACACGCGCACACGCACACGCACACGCACACGCTTCTCTACAAAACTACATTCATATTGATGAGAATCACGTGATGACCTGACACAGATCAAACATAAGAGTTGTTTTAATGGTACATTATTTCATAGATTTAATGATTTTTGTTTTTATTATTTTTATTGTGTAAAATAAATAATGAAGAGGTGTGTCTTTACCAAACAAACAAGCATGTATTTATTTCATACAAAGCCAAATCTCCCAGACACAATAAGACTCAAGCTGAACATAAACATACACATTTTTATTACGTTACAGCATTTGAAATAACAACAACACATGGACGCAGCATGATTGTGTGAGTGTGTCCAGTATTAGATCATTTATGCAGATGCTGTTTTCTTCTCTTTGTATGTGGCCATCATCTTCTTGATCTGAGCGATGGCTTCACCTGGATTCAAACCCTGCAGATGACAAACTCTCATCAGAAACATCTCACAACAACAGCTGTATGTTTCTATTCTATGAGAAAGACAGCTAACAATAAAAACGATTCTGTTACTGTCTAACATGATGTTTCTGAATGGTTTGGGCTTTGATTAAAGAGGTTAAGGAACGCATGGTGAAAAAGATAACGTGTAACATGTGACCTTGGGGCAGGTTTTGGTGCAGTTCATGATGGTGTGACAGCGGTACAGTGAAAATGGATCCTGTAGTTTGGAGAGTCTCTCTTCAGTGAAATCATCACGCGAGTCGATCATCCAGCGATACGCCTGAAACGCAGAAAACACGCTGACTTTACTGAACCTTCAGCATCCCGCAGGATCATCTCTTCAGACTTCATCTCACCTGCATGAGGACGGCCGGCCCCAGATATTTGTCTCCATTCCACCAGTAACTGGGACAGCTGGTACTGCAGCAGGCACACAGAATACACTCGTACAGGCCGTCCTGAACCACACAAACACACATGAGTAACACGGCAGACACACTTCAGTTCTCATGAGTTTACTGCGATGTTAACTGTACCAGTTTCTGTCTGTCCTCGATGCTCTGCAGGTACTGCTCCTGACCCTGTTTAGACTCGTCCTTCTTCTTCAGGTACGGCTCGATGGATTTATACTGAGCGTAGAAGTTACTCATGTCCTACAAGAGAAAGAAACGCGTCACACAAACCTGCAGCCAACATCACACACACCTGTGATCAGATACTCACGGGCACAAGATCTTTCACCACATACATGTGGGGCAGCGGGTAAATCTTCGACACCTTGCTGATGTTGACATCAATTTTGTTCAGACATGCTAAAGTGTTTCCACCGTTAATATTCATAGCACAAGATCCACAGATTCCTGCAGACATCAGAACCGGATCAGAACACATATTCTGTTTGAATAGAGAGAAATATCTCTGTGATCTCTCACCCTCTCTGCAGGAGCGTCTGAAGGTAAGTGTGGGGTCCATCTCGTTCTTGATCTTGATTAGAGCATCTAAAACCATCGGCCCACATCTGAGAGAAACAACACATTCTTCAGGCACAAAGTACAGACTGAACTGAAACGACAGACAGACTCTCTGGACTCACGTGTTGAGGTCGATGTCGTAGGTCTGCATGCGAGGTTTGTCTCCAGCTCTGTCTGGATCCCATCTGTAGATCTGAAACGTCTTGATTCTGGGTTGAGCTGCAGGTGCTGCTGCTGTCTGTGCGAACCGCACCACCTGACACACAACAACACAACACAACACAACACAACACAGGTGAGATTTGTGTGTGAATGACAGACAGTGATTTTCTGACCTCTAGTGGCTGCGGACTGAATGACACGTGACTGTTACGTCACTGTTATCAAACCACACATGTCGCCATCATAACATTTTTTATGTATTGATATATTACGACATAAACTACTTGACATGAACCAAACACACTATTGAACTGATTGATCTGAATGAATGTGAGCATCTGAACGAGTTTTACGTCACAGTCCTGGAAAACTTTACGACGCTTGTTTACATGACGTAAACACGACTGATATTCAAGTATAAACAAACATAACCGACACGTATCACACACATAATAACTAACTCACGAAATTTGTCATATTATCGCATTAGTGCTCAGATATACAGAAGCATCGGCTGTCACTTCACATTCAAACACCCCTGACACGCTTAATAAACACATTATAAACACACAATACACGTCACACAGATTTAAACACTTTTAAGATGTTTATATTGTGATTTTTGTATTTGTTACCGCGAAGGCGCCGGCGGGACGGACGACCGAAGCACTGCAGCGGCTCAAGGAGAAACACACCGCGGCCATGATCGCTCAATCTGACCCTCTCAGTCCTCCAGCAGACCATAATGCACCGCGACACTCTCACAGACTTTTAATTTGTCGCTCTGTCATGACCAGAGACCCTTAAGGCAACACAGCCCGTTTCATGGTGCAAATATGAATGAGATATTAAGGGTTTCTTCATTCAAAACTCGCTTTAAGAGTTTTGTGAAAATATGTTAAGTGTTTTATTAACATCACAGGTGTTTGTCATAAATCTCACTGCACATATTTAAAGTCGCAGTGTGGTGTCTATGCTTTATTTCATGAATACAGTTTATGTTTTTTTCTGAATACGTTTAATCAAAATGTTTTTGTGAGACTTTTAACTTGTCACGTTGTCAGGACTCACGTGACCCGGAAGTGATGTAAGGTTGTCTGTCAGTGCAGGCAAACGGCACGAGATGTAAGGTCACGCATGTAAAGATCAGAAGAGATTCATTCGTTGAGAGTGATTCAGGTGATTATTAATCGATCATCATGGTGTTTCTTACGCTGTCCTGCTGGATCCGGAGCCGCGGACCGGACAGATACTGGAAAGTTCAAGAGCTCCTGAAGAACGCGCGGGTGAGAAAGACAGATCTCCATCATAACACGTCATTATCCTCGTGCACATTAGTCTCTATGTTAATCAGATTTCTATAATGTTGTTGACCAGTTGTGTTGTGTTGTGTGTGTTCAGCATTTCCGCGGCAGGAAGAATCGCTGCTACAGTCTTGCTGTGCGCGCAGTGCGCAGAGCGTTTGTGTACGCCAGCAAAGCACGCAAAACCAAAAGACGCAACATGAGAACGGTAAATAAAAACACATCACACGCCTGTCAAACGTCACAGATTCATCAAACACACTTTATATGAGTTGCACTTTTAAACTACACTGTGTGTGTGTGTGTGTGTGTGTGTGTGTGTGTGTGTGTGTGTGTGTGTGTGTGTGTGTGTGTGTGTGTGTGTGTCGCAGCTGTGGATCTCGCGCATCGCTGCAGCCACCAGAGAACACGGCATGAAATACCCCGCGCTCGTGCACAACCTGCTGAAGGTCAGTGTGTGACATTTATGTATGTAATTTGTGATTTGCGCGCGTGTCATGTGTGCGTTACATGTTTCTTGTGTGTGTGTTTACAGTGCAGCGTTCAGCTCAACAGACGCGTGTTGTGTGACCTGTCAATCACAGAGCCGCGTTCTTTCCACGCGCTCACCGCACTCGCCCGCGCGCGTCAGCAGGAGGGGCTCCGAGCGGCGCTGGGCGATGGGACGGAGCCGCCGGGCGTTTTCTCGCGCATCACGCAACTGCAGTGACCCTGAAACAATCAATCGGATCCTCTGATCGCCTCTCTGAGGTCTGAGGGAATGAGTGTGTTTCTCGGGACTGATCTCAGATCAGATATGAAGAGCATCACTGTAGCCTACTGTTGTTTGTTTGTGTAAATAAATGTTCTGTGTGTTTATGACTGTATCAATAAAACATTTTTATACGTTACTGCCACTGATTTAACATATTTATATATAAATATATGGTCAAATATGATATTTAATTTCATCAGTTTTTAGTCCATTGAGATATATGAAATACACGACAGTAATGATTATAAAAGAATACACGGTTTCTCAGCTTGTCTTCTGATTATCAAAGATGAAAAGTATATAAACTCAGAAAACACTGCAGGCAGGTCTAAATAATGACATTAATTGTAAGCCATCAGTGCATAACAGCAGCTCGTGTTAAAGACATGTAAATGACGAAAGTGTTTTATCAACCATTCACAATATCTAGTGTAAAATGATGTAAGACTCCGGTAAGATGATTTCAGAAACTTTTCGGCCACCGTAAACTATAGGGGCGTGGCTTCCTCCTCGACCTTCTGAAGGACAAGCTCGTCAGCCAATCATCAGCTCGTAGCGGTGTTCGGGGAGCGGTGCGCACGCGCAGACCGGCGGCGTGACACGCGTGGAGTGGAAGTGAGTTCAGTGCCCGGTGTCCATCCTCACAGCGATCATGTCGTGGCTGTTCGGACTCAATAAAGGCCAGAGCGTCGCTCCTCCGGACGGCCCGGTTCCGCCCGCTCCTCCCGCGCCTCCGGCCGGCGGCTCCGGTTCTGACAAACCCAAGGACAAATGGAGCAACTTCGATCCCACGGGACTGGAGCGCGCGGCGCAGGCGGCCAAAGAGCTCGACCGATCCCGTGAGTACCGGTGACACGAGACACGCGCGAACCGTCCGTTACTGTGTCAATCTCAATCTGTGATCGTACACTGACGTCATGTTTCACGCATCGCGTCTGCCAGTATGTGAAGGGCATTGGGTCAAAGGTCACGCCCCCCCTTACATGTGTCTCGAGTCTGATTGAATGATCGCATCATTGATTTTATCGTCCACTAAATACTGTAGTACACTGTAGTGTTTACTATAGTAAATGCTGTAGTGTACTGTAGCATGTGGTGTTCTGTAGCATGCATACTCTGTTCCCTGATAGCACACGTCTATTTGATGTCTGCAACTCTGCAATACATTGTTTGCTCATCTGTAATACGTCTCGTAGGCGTCTGCTGACAGATGTCATATAAACATCTAATAGACATCTGTGAGATGTTAGTGATTTAGAATGAATGTAAAACTGCTCTTTCTAAGATGTTTTCCAGATCTTTAGCAGATGTATTACAGACGTCTCTGAGACGTATTGCAGATGAGCAAACTATGTATTGCAGATTGGAGAGTGTGCTATCAGGGTTAATAATAAACGGATGCCTTCATACTTAGTATGGTAGGGTTCAAAACAGTGAGTATCTAGTATGGAGGAGTTTTCTACAGTTTACTATAGTGAATTCTCAAGTGTACTACAGTTTTATTTCATGCCAGTCTGTGATGGCAGGTCACGCCAAAGATGCGCTGGATCTCGCTCGCATGCAGGAACATACGGTACAGATGGAGCATCAGGTCAAAATGAAGGTACAAAACCACAATCTGTCTACACAACACCCTGAACACTCATCGGTCAGTTGTGTGTGAAGACGTGTGTGTTTGTGCGCGCAGGAGTACGAGGCGGCACTGGAGCAGCTGAAGGGGGATCAGATCCGCACTCAGGGAGAAGAGCGCAGGAAAACCCTGAACGAGGAAACCAAACAGCATCAGGCGGTGAGAGACGCGCTCGAGCGTTTGAATGACAGTCTGAGTGTGTGACATCACTGATCATGTGACTGTCTCCACAGAGAGCTCAGTATCAGGATAAACTGGCCCGACAGCGATACGACGACCAGCTGCGACAGCAGGTACGCATTCATTCGCCTGCCGCTCACCTGAGCTCTGTGACACGCTAACATCTGCACTGTTGTGTTGATCTGCAGCAACTGCTGAACGAGGAGAACCTGCGCAAACAAGAGGAGTCCGTACAGAAGCAGGAGGCCATGAGGAGAGGTGTGTGTGTCCACCGCTGCATCACCGCTGCATACCTGTGTGATCTAACAAAACGCTGTTTCCATAGCAACCGTGGAGCACGAGATGGCGCTGCGACACAAGAACGAGATGTTGCGTGTGGAGGCGGAGTCTAAAGCTCGAGGTCGCGTGGAGAGAGAGAACGCTGACATCATCCGAGAACAGATCCGACTGAAGGCGGCCGAACACAGACAGACTGTATTAGAGTCTATACGGTACACATGAATGCAAATAACACAAGCATCTCTCAATGTTCCTGTCAAGACCGTAATGTTGTGTGTGTTGTGTAGAACTGCAGGTGCTGTGTTTGGTGAAGGCTTCCGAGCGTTTATATCAGACTGGGATAAAGTCACAGCTACAGTAAAGTCTCGTCTCATCTCTCTGTCATACAGCTCAATGTGTGCGTTTGTGTTGTGTATTGATTGTGTTGTCGTTCCTGTAGGTAGCAGGACTCACGCTGTTGGCGGTTGGCGTTTACTCGGCTCGTAACGCCACAGCTGTGGCCGGGCGCTACATCGAGGCTCGGTTAGGAAAACCCTCGCTGGTGCGAGAGACGTCCCGGTTTACTGTGATGGAAGCGCTCAAACACCCTGTCAAGGTATGAGACGAGCCTGAGACCATGACTTCCTGTGCAGACAGGAAGTGAGGTGTGACAGATGTGTTTGTTTCAGGTGGTGAAGCGTTTGAAGAGTAAACCTCAGGATGCTCTGGAGGGAGTTGTGCTCAGTGTGAGTTTAGCTCTTTTACAGTGAGTGAAATATTTTACATTGATGTATGTGAGTAAAGTCTCTGATGTCCTGTGCAGCCGACTCTAGAGGAGCGTGTGCGTGACATCGCCATAGCAACCAGAAACACCAGACAGAACAGAGGACTGTACCGGAATATTCTGATGTACGGACCGCCGGGAACGGGAAAAACACTCTTCGCGAAGGTAACGCACACACACTTCTGTGTGTTTCTGATTGGACAGCGGCTTGTGTAACCGCTTCTGATGTGTGTCTGTGAGCAGAAGCTGGCAGTGCATTCTGGGATGGATTTTGCCATCATGACAGGGGGTGACGTGGCACCGATGGGTCGTGATGGAGTGACAGCTATGCATAAAGTGTTTGATTGGGCTGGAACAAGCAAACGCGGGTGAGACGCATCATCTTAATGATCGTAACAATAGATTTAATTCTCTGTGTTGTTTTCTGTTGATGTTTTTGTGAATCGAACCGTTTATTGTGTGTTTATTGTGTAAACACAGGCTGCTGTTGTTTGTGGATGAAGCTGATGCATTCCTGCGCAAGAGATCCACTGTAAGACACTTAGGTTTCATTCTCTCTTGTGTTTATATTGCACATGTTGTGTGTGTAACTGTTGTGTGTTTGTGTTTCAGGAGAAGATCAGTGAGGATCTACGAGCGACTCTAAATGCATTCCTGTATCGCACTGGAGAACAGAGCAACAAGTAAACACGCACCTCTCTCTCTCTCTCTCTCTCTCTCTGACAGACAGACAGATGATGATGTTTTGTGTGTATGTGCGCAGGTTCATGCTGGTGTTGGCCAGTAATCAGCCCGAGCAGTTTGATTGGGCGATAAACGACAGAATCGATGAGATCGTGAACTTCATGCTGCCTGGACCGGAGGAGAGAGAGCGACTTGTGCGGCTTTACTTTGATCGATATGTGCTGGAACCTGCCACTGGAGGCCGACAGTGAGTAACACACTGTATCCCACAATGCACTTCACTTTCACGTTTAGTGTGTACATACAGTATACATAGTATGTCTGTGTGTGTGTGCTCTTTATGCTGATGATATAATGATATATTGTGTGTGCAGGAGATTAAAACTGGCTCAGTTTGATTATGGACTCAAATGTTCTGAAATCGCTAAGCGAGTGGACGGCATGTCTGGACGAGAGATCTCTAAATTGGGAGTGTCCTGGCAGGTGTGTATCTACTGCAGACCAGTGACACTACTGTTAGCTGATACTCAAAACAATATTAACCTCAGTTAAAATACACACAAAGCTGAAACTTTTATTCAAAACAACTACACAAGCTACACAATCATCTATCAAAGAAGCAGAGGCTCATGGGTAATTGTGTGTGTTCGTTTTCAGGCAGCTGCATACTCATCGGAGGACGGAGTCCTGACGGAGGCCATGATTGACGCACGTGTGGAGGACGCCATCCGTCAGCACAGACAGAAGATGGACTGGCTGCACGGCGAGGGCGTTCTGGACAACGAGGGTCGACCGCTCCAGTCTCCAGAGATCCACAGTAAAGGCAGTAAGATGGGCTTCACACCCCCACTGACGTCACAGGAAGAGATATCAGAGCCAAAAAAACCTGACACCCCTGCTACAAACGACACAAAGCGAGAGCCGTCCACTAAAGACGGGACTCCAGTATAACCTTTAGAGCGTGTCCTTCGTGTTAACAGAATGAAAGAGAATAAAACGAAACTAACGTCATTCAGTGTGTGTCTGTGGACTGATGTCTGTGTAACATTTCTGTATGAAACTGAAAATGTGAAATAAGATGAATAATGTTTTTGTCTGACAGTAAAACTATTTGTCAGTTTCTATGTCGTCTGATTGTGATTTCTAGTTTATGATTCTTAAAAGTACAATAGCTATAAGTGAACTATTCAATCTAATTTTTGTCTAAATAAAGAAGAGTTTGAATCGTCGTGAAAACTGAAGCTGGTTTGAGTCACACAAGTCATTTTAATGTAACACAAACACAGATTACAAACATCACACACTCTCATACATCACTAAACATGAAAATACTTTTACCTGACTTCAAACAGGCCGGAATTACTAAACATTACCCAGCATGCCGTGTTTCTAAAACAGACACTGTTACCTGGTACACAAATACTCTTCTAAAAAATGCAAACCACCCTGATGAAGTGTTGTACCCCTACAAAACAAACACAAAACCTGTGGAAAAACACAGCAAGCATGAACACAGGATCCTCAGAGAGAATTCGGCAACGTCCCGTCTCACGCTACACACAGTAGAAATCCACTGAACAGGCTGTTGTGTAGTGTTGACAAACAGTCGTGATGTGTGTTTGTGTGTGTGTCAGAGTCTGCGAGGGCTCGGGTGGCCATTGTGATAGAGCTTCTGTTTGACGTGTACCACGTTATTTCCAGAGTCTTCTGTCCTGCGGGTTTGCAGACGTCTGCGCAGCTCTCGCAGGTTACACACACGGGACACCCATCGCCACGAACGCCACAGCTCACCGTCTGCACCTAAGAGACGACATCATCAGCAACCAATGAAATCACAAGGTTTTCAGATTGATTCGATTGTGGGTTCGAGTCTCACCGGGGTGTCTGTTGGACCTCCAGAACCTCAGGGCAGAATGAAACGCCCCGTCCAGCCACAGCAACAGCCAGCTGATACAGAAACCCATCAGAAGACCCAAAACCAGATCCAACTCCTGTTTGGTTACGCTGTTACCCGCGGAGGAAGCGATGGAGTCGCCGGAGACCGATCCCTCGTACGGGATCACGTACTCCACATGATGCCTTCGGGACAGGAACGATTAAAATAATCTTTACTCAGTCATGACTAAAAAAAAAGTGAATTAAACATGCTGCATTCAAACTGTTCTGTACATTACAAGAGAACAAACATATAATGTTCATGACTTGAAAATATATCAAATTGATATTTGTAGGGATACATGACCTCTGACTTCTGCCGTGTCAAGATGTCAAAAGGACTAATGTTTCATTTTATCAACAACATTCAGATAACTTACAAGCAACACTACAGTACAACTACAGAGTTCAATCTCTTGTGTCACAGCAGTTTGCTCTGCATCATTTCTCATTAACATTATAACATATAATTGACCTTCAGAAGCTGTATTATCACGTCAGTCTGCATTCAGATTCACATTTTTAATATCCTGGTGTCAATTTACCACAATAAAATCACAAGTACACCATTATCTCAGGACACTTTCTCGCAACTGCTCAGTGCTCACGAATTAAAGACAAATACTTACATGACGTCACCAGCTGCTAAACTTCCTCCTGATAAATGAACACTGGACTGTAATCACCACCAAACCCTTAAGATCATTTCTTTAGATATTTTTACCCACTTCTATATCTGACTGACTGATATGCGCGCTCTAACCTACAGCACGCGGTTACGCGCTTTCTACTCGGCTCTGAAAAGCCGCAGCGCGAACATGTTTTAAAAAATTAACAGTCATTTCTCTTCATCTCATTGACTTAAAGTTAGCGATTTCTTTCATTCTTCACTTAATAACTAACAGATGTGATACTAAATGTATTTGTATTTCAATTGTAGTGTGTTGAAATGATGGTTCTAACAACTCTTTTCAGTTAAGAAAACATTTCGAGGCCACCAAAAACAAACCTGATCACAACTGCGGCCATTAAAGTGTCTAATGTGCTGTATGTGTTCTGTGTAACGTTCATGTAGGTCAGGTGTGGGTTACCTGCCGCACGAGCAGTGACACACGCGCTCGGGTCCACGCATGCGCGGCAGGATGAAGTTGTGAAATCGGTCCAGAAACGCGTTCATGTCGGACATAAACACGATGGCCTGGAAAACACCAAAACTACTGCCATTTCCCAGCGATTAGTGTTTAACATTGTATTTCAACATGATCGTCCACAGAAAAATAAAAAACGAGTTATAAAGTTCAGCTGCAGCTCCTCAGCAGGTTCCGCACACATAGCTTCTTACCAGAACCAGAACCGCTCCAGTCACCATAAACATCATCTTCAAAACAGTCCACAGAACATCATCTTTATAGCAATCCACATCATTAACATCATCTTCATCACAGTCCACGGAGCATCAACATCATCCTCATCACAGATTCACGGACCTTTCAGCATCAGATGTCTCACCTGCGGCTCGGCTGCTTTTCTTCATCATGTCCGAAAACACGCGCATGCATCCGCCGCGGCGCGTTCACAGCGCGAGTCCGCCTTGTTTATTTCCACTCGCTCCAGCAGCGAGCGAGTCACGCGCTACGCGTCAGATGTGATGTGTAATTGATCTGATGTTATGCTCGAGTGTATCGGATCTCACATCAGTCCATTAGCGTAATGAGAAAACCCTGCGTCACACTCATCTGGAATATCCTCAACACAAACCCACAATAAATCCCATGACAATGTGTTTTATGTTGACTATACGTGTACTTCGTTATTTTCTGCTAAATAGAATCCAATAGGCATCACGTAAATTCTCTAACAATGTAACGTTTTAGCAATGACGTAGAATCACACGTTTCTCTATAATCCTTTGAAATTAGCATTAGCTAGGATAATAGTTCTAATGGAAGTTGTATTGTTTTCAATGGAAACTAAACATTTACCAGTGTGTTACAACACATATACTTGTGGAATATACACATATTCAGAAACAAATGTATAATGCAATGCAAGTGCCAAATGCATAAATATATGGAAATAATTTAACATATTAGTATCTGACACACGGCTGATTTCTGCAAAAATAAAGACATCATGATGACTGAGCTTCGTTGACTGTTTTATTCATTCATTCGTTCACTTATAGCGCAATATTTACAAGAATAATATCAGGCACTCTGGGCTGCTTTAGGTACAATTCAAGAAACATCCTTTCATTTACAAAATTAAACAAAAAACTAAACAAAACACGTTAGCCCAACGTTTCAAGTCTCATGTTTAAATAACTGAAATAAATTCATGAGAAAAACAAAAGATAGAATCACATCACAGGCCAGTTTCAAGAAAACCCTGGAGTTTAGATCCACTGGCGACTCTTTCATTTACACTAAACGTCTGAGGGTTTTCTTGAGACCGGCTGTCGTGTACTGAACACAGATCAGCTCTAATCATACAGATGTTAGAAGTGATCTGAGTCCATATCATTCACTCGAATCATTCATTCTGTTCCACTAACTGACCGATCACACGCTGTAATGTGGCAGAAATCAAGATTTAACTTTCAACGTTTCTCTCAGGTCGGCATGCAGAGACAGACTTTGACCGTAAACAGAAGGACAGAGAGAGAATCTCTCACCCTGACTGCTTATATATATATATGTGTGTGTGTGTGTGTGTGTGTGTGTGCGTGCGTCACGTGACTCTGCATGTAAATGATGGGCTGTCATGCCTGTTCTCTGCTGCCATGGAAACAAGCCTGAGTGTGTTCAGTATGAGGGGGATGAATGCGTGTGTCAGTAGAAACAGACGGTGTGTAGAAACGGTCTGTGGCTTTTCTCCTCAAACTCCTGCAGAAGTTCATCGATTTCATTCTCCATATCATCAGTGTGTTGAATCTGAAACAGACCAATAAACACACATTTCTCAAAGGCTTCTGTGGATTGACCTGACACACATCACAGCCTGTTCATGAGTTATAGTTTTGAGAACGTATTGAACGGTGTCAGTTATACTCACACACTGGCAGAGCTCACAGATGAGAAACGCTCCCAGCGTGGCTTCTTCATGATTATCCTGAATGTCCACGTTTATGACATGAACCGGCTGAAAGGTTTCCTGCTCACGAGAGTTGAGATCTGACAGAGAGACACACAGACATAAATCACAGTCGCAGAGACACAGATGATGACGGTTGAGATGTAAGCGTCACTCACCCTCCAGCACCTGATCATAAACTCTCTCTTCACACGTGATGACCAGATCAAACTGATCCTTGCAGTTCTGGAACCGTTCCGGTCGCGTTTTAATACGCTTGTTGCGTTCTAACATGTGTAAGATGCCGTTCTGTGTGTATCTGAAGAGTTCGGTGGTCAAGGAAAACAAAATATACAAACAAAAATAAACGCACTTATCTGACCAAACAGCAGGTCTGCAAAGGGTTACTGATGACGTCACTTCACTAAAAACTAAACCATTACTGCCCTCTACTGGTCAACATACACCCGAGTGACAAACATCACTGTTACACACATCACTCAATAACTCACTACACACATGAAGTTACGTTGTTAAATGATAGAAACACTGAATGCGTCTCTATAAACTCACTTGGTCCTGATGAAACTGTCACACATCACTGCACACAACACAACGTCTCATGAGAATGATAAACAACACAAACACACACTGCAGCGCATCTGTGTATGTTATTATGATTCATCTGCACACATCCCTCAGTTTGAGGATAAACTCACAGTGATATTGACTAACAACACAAAATAGTTTGAGTTTGTGTTAAAGTCATTCTCATGTTTTATTAATAAACTGAGGGATGTGTGATTTTCTGTGCTCGGCAGAGATAAACATGCACTGAATATTCCTTAAAAAAAGACTTTACTTTCAGGCTATCAACACTGTAGTGTCCAAAAACGTTCATAAAAACAACCAATTTAAATAAAGCAAATAAATATTGCAATAATATTTGATAAGAGGGTTAGATTAGATATAAATCTCATTTACAGATTAGTGACTCTTACAAACTAAATCTAATTCTTATGCATCTGATCAAATCAAATAAATAAATGTTAGATCGTGATGTGATATTCAGGATTGAATCCTCTTAAATCCTGAATAAACCCAATACTATCAGAATCTCCAGCAGTGTTGAGGAGAAACATCTCATTTTAGCCACTGCATTGTGAAGAAATCCATCTAAAACTCAAAACTCGAAATCAAACCTTGATCATAAACATCAAATCTGGTGTTTTAATCATTTTTAAAGTGTCGTGTTTCAGAAACACTTTGTATTTGTTAACATTAGTTAATGCAGAGCAAACTAACATCAACACTTGTATTGACATGAACAAAACTGATATTGTTCAACATCGTTAGTTCGTGTTCATTACTGCATTTACCAATGTTAACAAACACAACCTTAGCTTCAAAATAGTTCACATCTTCTCCCAAAAAAAAAAGGATCTCATCAATTCAATCTCATTTCCCAACACTGCCTGACATTAAGTTTTAGTTTAGCTTAGATAAGTCAAAGTTTAGTTGATGCAAGATGTTTTTGTTGGTCCATCACATGAACATGTTGTGTGTTTGATCAACAGAATCACTTGTGTCACATTACTGCATGAATGACTCTATTCGGTGTAAAATTGTGCTAAAAACAAACACAGATGCTATAACCCTCAACGGTCATTATAGCAACAGTTCAGCCATCATTTACTCAAACCTGTATGAGTTTCTTTCTTCTGCAGAACACAACGGGAGATATTTTGAAGAATGTTGATAATCAAACAACACTGAACTTCATTGACTTCCATTGTATGAACACAAAACCACCCAGACATTTCTTAAAATATCTTCTGTTGTGTTCCACTGAAGAAAGACTCACACATGAGAGAGAAAAAATGCCGACAGAATTTGTGAACTATCGCTAACCTTAATTATATTTAAATAAAGCTAACTGTACATGTTGTACACTTGGGTAAAGGTTGCCAGATGTACATAACAGTGAGGAAACCTCCCTAAAATCCCCGTTTCTCAATCCATTCAGATGAATACTTTGGTTCACTTGGTCTCTACAGCGTACTGTCATTCAGCACTTGATAAGGGTTCGGTTTGGACCCCATCTGTGCGTAACAGGGGGTTTGTCTCAGATCTGTTAACCTGAATGTGGCACACAGGTGTGCGTATCTAGGGATACAGTTCCTTGTCTTTGCGGACCAAATCGTTGTACATCTGCTCATAAGTGGTTTTAAAGTCATATATGTTGGGTTTGTCCGGAGCCGGTCCAGGCAGTTTCACATGAGTCCCTGTGCCGAAGGAACGCACATCAAACCCTCGCTTGCTGTAAAGATAACAGAGATAGACAATGAAACACATGACACATCATGACATCATCAGCACAGCGGAAACTCCTGAACAAAAAAAAAAACCTTCCTTTAGTCACTTACCCAGACCTGACATCTACACTAACAAGTGTATACTTTGTTTTTGAATTGTATTACCATAGTTTTCTACTGAGCACTTAGGAGTCTCGTGTAGATACTGTGGTAGATGTGTATATTTTTATTTAATTTATATATTCGTATTTACTATCTAGTCCCACCACAGTACTTTGTGAAGGCACCATTTGAGAAATATTTCAAATAACTTCGTTTCTTTGACTTGTTCTCCCGAATTTTCTGTTTTTAAGCTTCAGACTGACGTAATAAAAATACACGTTGGTTTCTCTTCGTGTTTCTGGACGAAACTGAGTTTATTCTGTCTAAACAGCGTCTCGTGCTCGATTCGGAAGATACAGATGGACGCGGTAATAACTGAAGCGGTGCTGTGGACGTCAGCCCGGGAGCTCGTGCGGGTTTTCGGGTCGTTTGTTCCGGGTCGTTACCTCAGGATGTTGTGCGCTTCCATACTGCGGTTCTGGTTGCTGGAGCACACGACCGCGACGCGCAGCGGATCGACCGGCATCTCTATCTAAAGCCCGGCGGGAGTTTGACAAGGTTCGTGAGGGACGAATCGACACGAGCTCGGCTTGAGGGTTCTGCTCTGATCCGCTGACGAGAAGAAAATGGCGGATGAGCTGCGCAGCTGTCTGCGTCACGTCACAATACGAGGCGGGGAGGGGGCGGGGCGTCGGCGCAGTTTATATTTCAATATTCAACATTCATCGTTTTTAATATTCATTTTTATATATTAATAGCCTAAACCATGTGCATATTCGATATTGATCAACATGAAGGCAGCACATTTTTTCAGCATAAAATATTGTATTTACTAAATAAAAATCCCCAACGAGTCCGTTATTAAATTAATCTCTTCTTTATTGACACAAAAGGTTGTATTACAGAGGAATAAAAGCACAGTATCCAGTTCTCGATTTGGTGAATATTACTCTATAACTGCAGGAGAGTTAACATGTGTAAACATAAGGCATACTGTAAATTATTGGGTTTAACACACACAAGGTTACAGTACAAAACTACACAGCATCTCTCTAATGAAGTAAAGCCCTTCACTAAAGCCAAAACAGGACTGAAAAGAGAGTGAGTGCACAGTTTTCTGGTGAATGACATGATTAAAATGTGTGTGGCTGTGTTCAGAATATCATACTACTGTACTGTACTACATTATTGCTGTTGTACTATACTCTACATACTCCTGTAGTGTATTGTGTTCACTCAAATGTGCAGTGTGTAATAGATCACACTGGACTCTCATCTGCAGTGTCTTTAACGCGTGTATGGAAATGTCAGTTTGACGTCATTTGACCTCAACACACGTAAAGTACATATACTGTAATTCTGTGTAAAACAAAGACAAAATAAGATAAACTGATGAGATCATGTTTAAAGGATTATTATATAGTATTGCATTCTGAACACAGCCTGTGTGTTTGTGTTGTGTGAGGACGAGCACCTCAGGAACAGTGTCGCAGTTCTACATGAATCCTGCATATCATGTCTGATCCTGAGCTCTAGGACACGTGTGTGTGTTCACAGGTGTGTGTGTAAGTGCGATCTGTGCGAGTGCTGAGCGCTGAGACTGTGTTGTGGATTCATGATGTTTTCTGTGATGTAGGCCACCAGGAGACAGATGATGACCAGCATCACGCAGATGGCCCCGCCCACTGTTGTCATGGCAATAACGATGTCCTGCATCCCGCTGGGTGCGAGGCTGAAATCCACGCAGGCTTCGGGCCGGTCGGAGGCGTAGGGCCGCATGCAGAGGCGGTAGGGCACGTTCGTGTGCAGTTCATTGAGTAAATAATCCCTGCAGCTGCTGCCTAAATGCACCCCGGCGCATTCGAACTGTGTGTAGCTGCCGTTCCACCAGCAGCTGAGCCTGAAGCCGCCCGACTGACCCCGTCGCAACGGCGTGGGGCTCTTTGGTGGGGCGCGTGGCACGTGACGACCCGTGACGGTCCACTGAATAAACACGCTGCTGTTGGACAGAATGTTGGCTGTAAGTTGCCCGTCGGGTGACCTCACCTGTCGACACGAAGAGGCGGGGCACCTGAAGTCGGACTGCGTGTACCGAAAACACAGACGTCCTGGGTCACCCACGCCCAGGGTGCGGTAGGCGCACAGTGGCCCGATTTCACCCTCGGAGCCTAAAGCGGGCCACTCTCTCACAGTACTGCTGTTGTCCTGTAGCTTTGGTATCAGCTCGATGTTTGATTTATTGATTCCCAGAGTGTCTGTGTTTATTAATGTATTCATATTATTACTGTCGGCGGTTTCATATTGCGGAGAACGGACGGCGCTGGTCCGGTTCGGTGAAGCAGAACTCCCGGTGCTGACAAACACCAGAAGCGCACAGCAGCGGACGAGATCCGATCTCTGACGGCGTGACATGTCTGATCTAACGTCTTTATATAATCAGACAGATGCGCAGAATAACGACGCGCGTGCGGTCGCCATCACACCGGTGCGCGAGACGACCTGCAGGGAAAAACAGAAAGAAACAAATGAACGAATCTAACCGGAACCATACAACAGACAAAACCACACAATCACGTCAACAAACGAAGCGTTTTATTCAAATACACATAGAAACTTAATGAAAGATTTTACCTCAGCGTGACGAGATCAGCGTCCGCTACAGCCGCCGATCGTGAACGAGCATCTGAGTCTGTGTGCGCGCGCACTGTCATTACACACAGCGTTTGTTCTACTTCTTCATTTATTTGCTGTCCATGTTTTCTCTGTTGGTTATAACAGACATTTTCTGAATCAAGTGACTGACTGAAATTATTTCGACACAATAAGAGAGAAATATTAAAAGCATTCAGTCAGTATTATAATAATATTATTTGAATTAAATTCTATAAAGAGAATGTCACATGTAAATAGCCTACTTCAGGTCAGGATAATAACATTTTATTTAGTCATGTTTTTATTTTGTATTTTTATTTTTAAATGTTATTTTTCTTAATAAAAGCTTTAAGTTGTTTTGATGAATAAAAATAATTCTTTAGCCATTGTTTTGTTTTCTATCATATACATACAGGTGCATCTCAATAAATTAGAATGTTGTAAAAAAGGTCAATATTTTTTATCACTCATTTCAGAAAGTGAAACCCATATATTATATAGATTCATTACACATAGAGTGAAATATTTCAAGCCTTTATTTCTTAAAATTTGGATGATTATGGCTTACAGATAATGAAAACCCAAAATTCAGTGTCTCAGAAAATTAGAATATTGTGAAAAAGTTCAATATTGGAAAGTCATGGTGTCACATCCTAATCATCTCAAAACACCTGCAAAGGTTTCTTAAGTGTTTAAATGATCTCTCAGTCTGGGTCAGTAGCTACACAATCATGAGGAAAACTGACTGACTTGACAGATGTCTAGAAGACAGAAGGAGGGGAAGCCACAAAAGTTCATTACTAAAGAAGCTGGTTGTTCACAGACTGCTGTATCCAAGCATATTCATAAGTTGAGTTGAAGGAAAAGTTGTGGTAGGAAAAGGGATAACCGCAGCCTTGAGAGGATTGTCAGGAAAAATCCATTCAAGAATTCGATGGAGCTTCACAAGGAGACTGAAGTCAGCGCATCAAGAGCGACTACACACAGATGAATCCTAGACAAACATCAGAAGTGTCTTACCTGGGCTGTGGAGAACAAGAACTGGACTGTTGCTCAGTGGTTTAAATTCCTCTTTTCAGATGGAAGTAAATGTTGCATTTCATTTGGAATTCAAGGTCTCAGAGTCTGGAGGAAGAGTGGAGAGGCACAGAAACCATGTTGCTTGAAGTCCAGTGTGAAGTTTCCACAGTCTGTGATGTCATGTCATCTGCTGGTGTTGGTTTACTGTGTTTTCTGAAGTCCACAGTCAACGCAGCCGTATACCAGGGACTTCTAGAGCACTTCATGCTTCCTTCTGCTGAGAAGCTTTATGAAGATGCTGATTTCATTTTCCAGCAGGACTTGGCACCTGCACACACTGCCAAAGGTACCAAAAGCTGGTGCAAGGACCTGGTGTTACTGCAGCAAACTCACCTGACCTGAACCCTATAGAGAATCTATCTGATATTGTCAAGAGGAAGATGAGAGACACCAGACCCAACAGATGAACTAAAGTCCGCTATCAAAGCAACCTGAGCTTCCATTACACCTGAGCTGTGCCACAGGCTGATGACTCCATGCAACGCTGCATTGATGCAGTAATTCATGCTAAAGGAGGCCCAACAAAGTATTGAGTGCATAGAAATGAACATATTTTTTAGAAGCCTGACATTTCTATCTGAAATATCCTTTTTTTATTGATCTTATGTAATATTCTAATTTTCTGAGACACTGAATTTTGGGTTTTCACTATCTGTAAGCCATAATCATCCAAATTTTAAGAAATAAAGGCTTGAAATATTTCACATATAATATATGGGTTTCTGAAATAAGTGACAAAAAATATTGACCTTTTTCACGACATTCTAATTTATTGAGATGCACCTGTATGTAGTTGTTTATTAGCCGTCTAAATGATAACTAGTCTATTCTTGGTCTATGGTTAGACGTCTATTAGATTTTCACTGACAGCCCAAATTTTGCCTTGTTTTAGCCTAGACGTCAGGGCTGTGTTTGGACGGCTATTAGACGTGACGAATTAGAGATTGCTTGCTGGGTAGTCATCACGTACAGATGCTGAAGTCAGAGATTTGTGTTAAAGGTCCAAACAGACGAACATGCTCATCTGTAGAGGATTGAATCAGCTTCTTAATCTCATAAAAGTGCAGCATCATAAAGTTTAATAAAGTCTCCAGAGTGCACAAGCCTCAATACACCTTTATCAGCACTTACAGGCACACACACACACGCACGCACGCACGCACACACACGCACGCACGCGCACGCACGCACGCACGCACACACACACACACACACACACACACACACGCACACACACACACGCACACACACATGTTGGTTTTACTATCTCTGTAGGGACAGTCCATAGGCGTAATGATGTTTATTCCCTACACCTAAAACTAAAGATCATAGACAACATTTTGCATTTTTAGATTTTCTAAAATGATCTTTATGTATGATTTATAACGGTGACACGAGTCCCCATGAGTTGGTGTGTATTCAGGTTTACGTCCCCACCGTCATATAAAAACCAAAACACACACACACACACACACACACAATGAAATCACAATGAGAACGCTGTTTTCTTTAAATGGATAATTCACCCAAAAATGAAAATTATGTTATGAATTTTTCACTCTCTAGTTGTTCTAAATCTGTACACATTTGTTTGGTTGAACACAGAGAAAGATATTTGGTAGCCAATGGGGTCCAAGAACTGTTTGGTTATAAGCATTCTTCCAAATATCTTTCTCTGTCTTCAACCAAACAAATGTATACAGATTTAGAACAACTTAAAGATGAGTAAATGAAAATAAGGGAATAAAGGGAACAACTTATTTCTGATTGGTCTTTGCAAAAGTGAATGACTCTGTGCTATTCTGACTGAACTGGACCAATCATCTTTCAGGATTGTGTGTGTGGATTATAACTGTGATTTTATTTTCACTGAAGCATTTAATAATTGATTAAAGATTAAAATCCCAGCAGCGTCAGAATGATTCAAAAGTGCTGAGCGCAGGACGATTGAATGAAATCGAGCCTGAAACACAGAAACCCCACTGATGCGTTCAGAGTGACTGTGTGTACTTGAGCATGTGTGTATTTATATAAAGAAATGAGCTCAAACCACAGTTATGAGTCCAGACACACAATGGACAGAAGAAGCAGACAGGTGTGAGGTGTAGACATGTCTGAAGTTCTCACTGTAGACGCCATCCTCTTCGGCCTGCTGGTCTTCTCGGGAATAAGTGGAAATATTCTGGTCATCTATGTGGTGAGATTAAACAAAACATCATTTATTTCAGAATGTTAATACTGATGATACACGTTCAATTATCAATGTAAATATAATATTGGACATGAGATTTGTAACAAGTTTGGTTGAATTTGTTTTGACAGCATATTTTCAATAATTACATGTGAATGAATCAAATGTAAATGTGACACTTGACACATCTTGAGAAATCAAGTAAATGTTTGACTCGCAGCATCATTACAGATGACGTCATGCTTTATATCTTGCGAAATGAAATGAGTCGATTTTTATGGGCTGGGGTTGGGTGAAATATGGACGTTTAATTTAGTTTATAATTAACAACAAATACTATCATAACACATTAATATTTAGCATTGCAGATATGTGCTTTCTCACCTCCAGTATCTTCACTTATTGTCTGTATGTTCTAGGTGTTTCAGTGTGCTAAAGAAAACGCTGCCCGTCATTTGCCCCCGTCCGACACCATCCTGGTCAATCTGTGCCTTGCGAACCTGCTGACGTCCATTTTCCGGACGGTTCCAATCTTCGTGTCCGATCTGGGTCTGAAGTTGTCGCTGTCGCCCGTCTGGTGCCGTGTTTTTATGCTCCTGTGGGTGTGGTGGCGGGCGGTGGGCTGCTGGGTCACTCTCGCCCTCAGCGCGTTTCACTGCGCCACCCTGCGCCGCCAGCACGTCACCATGGGTCCGCTGGGTCACCAGAAGGAGCGCAGACGGGTGTGGGGGATTCTGGGTGTGGTTTGGGCTGTTAACCTGCTGTTCTCAATCCCCGCGCTTGTGTACACCACCCACGTACGCGGAAACGCCACGGTGGAGTTTATGGTGATCAGCTGCACCACGCGGCCGCTGCTGGGTTGCGTTTGGGAGTTTCCCACCAAGCAGCAGGGCTACGCGTTCGCCTCCATGTCTCTGGCGCTGAATGAGGTCATGCCGCTGATTTTAATGATGGGCACCAACTTCGCAACCCTACACTCGCTGGCCAAGCACATAAGGGCGGTGACGGCGGAGGGAGTCACCGGCTCGGCGGATTCGGAAAGACACACGTCTAGCGAGAGGAAGGCGGGTCATGTGATCATGGCTCTGGTCGCGCTCTTCGTGGGGTGTTGGGTGCTGCAGGTGGCCGCGGTCACGTATTACAACCACAACGGCGGGCGGCACGCTGAAGGACTGCTGACCGTCGCTCACTTCTCCGCTTCGCTCTTCGTGGGGTTCAGCCCGCTGGTTGTGGCGATCGGACACGGAAAACTGCGCAAAAAAATTTGCGTCATTCTGCAGAATTGGGCTCGCTGGATCAAACGCCCGGACGACACGCACCCGGAAACAAGCAAACAGACGGCGACAGCTACACAGAAAGACGCGTCTGCTAAAACAGAACACAAGAGCAAGAAATGACTTCAGTGTTTTAATGCAAAAACTACTTGGTTTATCAAAGTCTTATTATATGATTTTGGATCACAAAGCATTTTATTTTACAAGAAAAAGAATAAAAGTAATTTTTTGTCATATGCATACATTAATTTCTTCACATGTTTGACATCTTATAGTTGATTTTAAAAGTGAAATGTCATTGAATCTGAACATCATGATGAGCTCAACACATCATCATCGAGTCATTCAGGAACGGGTTTACCTGTATACCTGTGTAGATGTAATGAATGTGTTTATGTCATGACAACTGAATTGAACGAGCACTGTAACACAATGAATCACACACACACATGCTCTGTTCCACCGAGTGTTTATTTCAATCATTCATCTGAATCTGTAACACAACAAGACAAAGAATCCAAATCTGGCAAAGACAAGCTGCATTTCTATCATGAAAATATAAATATGATTCAATCCAACCAAGAAAAACAGGGACAGAGAGTAAATGATCTGATCTGTGCTATCCGTGGAGTTTCTCTGAGAAGAGAAGGCGAGACAAGAGTGACTTGATGAACGCTCGGAGTCTCCGGTGTCCTACGGCGAGGATGATGGGTGACAGAGCGATGAAGCTCATGTTAGCAAACCGAGCCACGATAAGCAGGAACTCAGTGGATGATCCGCGGTTATAGTTAAAGTAGTTGACAGAGATGACGTTGGTGCCCCATGAAGAGATGAAGAGAATGTTCAGCGCCAGAATCACCTGAACAAACACACACAGATGTTAGCTGTGAAATGAGCAGAAGTACTTTACTGTTTGATTCACCTGATCTCACCTTAGCCGCCCGTCTCTCTGCAGGGATCCGACTTATGATCGGTGCGTCTTGACTCTTGTCCGAGTTTCTTGTGCGTCCGTGAGCAAACAGAGTCAGCAGAGAGCCGAGGTTAGTGAAGTTCATCAGGAAGATGGGAATGGTCTCGTGCATCACCATAGAGGAGGTGGCAAAAGCCAAGCCGCTGTAGGCTGACGGAAAGTCCCAGATACAACCCATCAACGGCCGAGTCGTGCTGCTCACCAACATCAATGTCTAGAGGTCAAGGGTCAAATCAACATGTTTCTCACTTTACATGCATTTAAGAGTCAACACAGATAAGAAATCAAAACAAACAGACTGACCTCAGTAGAGTTTTCTCCTCCGTTCTTCGAGAAGATAAATGCAGGAATGGCATAAATGAAATTGAGACTCCAGATGAAACAGAAGCCGAGGACGAGGGATGGCGGAGGTCCGCGGGGGCCGTGCAGTTTGACCACAGGCGGGGCAACTCGACGAAGAGTTTGAAAGTGAAATGCGCTGAGAAAGAACGTCGACCAAACGTTTGCAGAGCGTAACCAAACCCAGACGCCCATCATAAAATGACACCAGTCTCTGTTGAGGAAAACCTGAGAGAAGACGTGTTTAAATCATTCGATTTGACCTCCGCCTGTATGAATCTTTCATAGATGTACTGTGAGTATTATGTACTCTTGTATGATAAATTGCTTTTGAATTCCACATTCCCCAAATGATTAAAGAAAGTTGCGATCAATCATTGTAATTTCAGTAAGGTGCTACTGTACCTCCAGTCCCAGGTCAGACACCATCACAACAGTATTTCTCACCAACGACACCATCAGGTTCGAGAAAGCCATGTTGACCAGAATGACATCAGATGTTCGGACGACTCCCTGATCCCGCAGGATGCTCTCCCCGACCACACCGATGACCGTGGCATTACCCACGTTCCCCAGCAGCACCAGTAAGATGTAGATGGTGATGTAGAGAGGAGACGAAGCCATACGCTGAGTGATGCCGAGGGGTTTACCTACAAAGCTCATAATTCACCTGATGATAACCTGAAAATGTGAGACTGAAATGACTTTATGAGAAGATGTTGGTGATGATGTCCTGATAGCTCCCACCTCTCAAAGCCCCTCTATCACCACAGTTACCCATCAGCTCGATCTCGGTTCTGTGTGCTGTAGGTGGAGATATGAGATAAATAAGCTGAAGATGCACGAGGAACACATGAGAGATTATTAACCCCAGCAGACTCATTAAACTCAGACGTGTCAGCAGCTGAATTCATCCTCAAACCCCAACGGTGTGTGTTTTACATAAACTTAAGACCCAAAATCAATTACTCATTATTGAAGAAATTATGTTCAAAATCATGAATATATATGCATTTATTATACAATAAACAATCATAATAATAGTAGTAAATAAACAATTGTCTTCCCCTATTCTTTACCATATTTAAACCGTTTATTAGACAAATGAATTTACGTGAAGGATTAACCCTTTCACACACAGATAAAGTCATTTTGTGTGTGCATGCATGAGTTTGGCATAGTTGCACATTAACTATTTGAGGAAAAACTACTTAAAACATCTGATAAATGTCTTAGAATGAGCAGTTTTACAACCATTTTAAATTATGATCGCAGACGTGTCAGAGATGCATTGCACTCAAAAGAAATACGTCATACAGACGTCTTCTAAATGTCTGTGTGCTATAGGGGTCGAGCGTCATCCTAAATACTCCAGCACAGAAATATATATGAAAGATAAAACTATTAACAACACCACAGGAAACTAATCTCTGACTGTGGTTATCATGCATGAAAGGGTTCAACTCTGATCCTACACATCTGATGTAGTGTTTACTGTACTTCAGTGGAACTCAACAGAAGATATTTTGAGAAATGTATCAGCGGTTTTGTGTTCATACAATGAAAGTCAATGGAGTTCACAGTGTGTGAAATGACATAAGGATGAATAAAGGAAGACAGAATTCTTGTTTTTGTCTGAAGTATCTCTTTAAATCGAGCCTGTAATAGTTGTTGGTATGAGTGCGATTGTCGCTAGGTGTCAGTAGACACACACGAGCGGAGATAAAACAGCTCAATATCCCACTGAGGGTATTAGTGATTGAGATCTCACACTGTTTATCTGAAGTGAGAAACCTCGCATTCAGTTTGACAGAAAAAGCAACTTTATTAAAAATCTAATTCAAACATCTTGCACACAATCACATGTAATTTTATGATACAGAAAATGTGTTAGATATCCAAAGGCTTTCTGTTGAGAGAGCAAGTGAGAGACACATGTGTGTCTGTCAGAGAACGTGAGACAGCACTGACTTGATGAACGCTCGGAGTCTCCGGTGTCCCACAGCGAGGACGATGGGCGACAGAGCGATGAAGGTGATGTTAGCGATGCGGGCAACGATAAGCAGGAACTCGGCGGATGAGCCGCGGTTATAGTTGAAGTAGTTGACAGAGATGATGCTGGTGCCCCATGAAGAGATGAAGAGAATGTTCAGAGCCAGAATCACCTGAACAAACACACGTTTATATTTGTTATCCTGACAGGACATGAATTGACAGCATGAACAGAAACCGTCTCACCTTAGCCGCCCGTCTCTCAGCAGGGATCCGGCTGCTGATCGGTGCGTCTTGACTCTTGTGAGCGGCGTTTCGTGTCAGTCCGTGGGAATAGAGCGTCAGCAGGGATCCCACATTAGTAATACTCATCAGGAGGATGGGAACGCTCTCGTGTAGCACCATAGAGGAGGTGGCGAAGGCCAAGCCGCTGTAGGATGACGGAAAATCCCAGATACAACCCAACAATGGCCGAGTCGTGCTGCTCACCAACATCAACGTCTGGAGAGAGACAGAAGTCAAAGATCAAATGAAGAAGAGCGCTACATGTGGTCTATTGATTCTGAAGGATGGACAGACCTCGGTGGAGTTCTCGTCTCCGTTTTTGGAGAAGGTAAATGCTGGGATGGAGTAGAGGAGATTGAGACTCCAGATGAGGAAGAAGCAGAGGATGAGGGACTTTGGAAGCTTGCGGGGGCCGTGCAGGTTGACGACGGGTGGAGCGACCCGACGCAGAGTTTGAAAATGAAACGCGCTGAGAAAAAACGTCGACCAAACGTTTGCAGAGCGCAACCAAACCCAGATGCCCATCATGAAACGACACCAGTCTTTATTGAGGAAAATCTATAAGAGCGATAACATGAAGATGTTTAAAGATCTCTGATGTTTGATAAGTTGAGTTTGCTTCATCCGATCAAGACCTGATCTTCTGTCTGGATTTATGCTGAACACTCAACATTCTCCTGAATTCTTCTGTCCATGATCTTCTGAGAGAAACATTACACCTGTCACCTCCAGTTGAACAAAGACTCGTGTTGATGATACTTTTGGGATTTTTAATAAAGTGATAGTTCACCCAAAAATGAAAATTCTGTCATCATTTACTGACTCTCCCAAACCTGTATGCATTGCTTTGTTCTGATGAACACAAAGGAAGATATTTGGAAGAATGTCAGTAACCAAACAGATCTCATCCCCCATTTACTGCCATAGTAGGGTTAAATGAATCCTATAAGAGTCATCGAGGGGTGAGATCTGTTTGGTTACTCACATACTTCCAAATATCTTCGTGTTCATCGGAACAAAAACATTTCTACAGATTTGAAATGAGAGTAAATGATGACAGAATTTTCATTTTTGGGTGAACTATCACTTTAATGTCATGTAATGTTTCCATCACACCTCTGAGGTTTCTGTCCGACAGATAAAGTCTCAAATCTGACTGCACTGTCTTTGGCCTAAACTCTACATGATCTCAATTCATAAAGATTTTTACCCCAGTTTATAAAATCTATTTTGATCACTTTAATCATCCTTATTCTATCATCCATCATTAATCTATCCATCTGTTCTTAGATCATACCTCTACTCCCAGGTCAGACACCACCAGAAGAGAGTTCCTGGCCAACGACACCATCAGGTTCGAGAAAGCCATGTTGATCAGAATGACATCAGATGTCCGGACGACTCCTGGATCCCGCAGGATGCTCTCCCCGACCACACCAATGACCGTGGCATTACCCACGTTCCCCAGCAGCACCAGTAAGATGTAGATGGTGATGTAGAGAGGAGACGAAGCCATACGCTGAGCAGCGTTCGTGGGTTTTCCCGGAGCGGCCATGACTCACCTGATAACCGATCAATCGGCTGCTCAAAGGGTTTCTGACGCTAATCATTTATGAAGCTTCTCTCCGAATGTTCTCGGTGACGCCTCGGTGATCTCAAACCCCCTCCATCACCAATGGTTACCAAATAAATTTAAACAACACCCGCTCCATCCTGGCCCTCCTGTGGTAGGAGAACATGGCGTGAAAGGCCAGCGAGATTCCACCAGAGATCTGGATGCATTAGGACACAAGCGCTGAGCAAGCATTTTTACACACGGACAAATAATTAACCCCACCAGACTCATTAAACGTGGACTAGTTAGCAGCTTAACTCATTAGTAAAGACACAACACCACAGCGCCAGGTTTCTCATCTGAACGCATGTTACGGCCTGTCCTCAGCTTATAGATGACATCATTTACAAACCACTCATTTTGAAATATGGATTAAAAATATATATTTTTTTTTAACTATTATTTGACACACGCACATATATATATATAGATTAATAAATCTTTATGTATGTGCACATAAACATGAAAATACAAACATACATACATGTGTGAGCGTGTGTATATCCTGAAGTCTACGTGACACATGAACATTAGAGAGAGAGATAGACAGATGAACTGATTGTGTTGACAGTTCACTCAGGTGACTGTTACCTGTCTCTGGGGGCTGATGGGATGGTTCTTTAGACACTTCCTCCTGAGAGAGACAAATAAAATGCTAGCATGCTGTGCACAGTCATTACAGTATATTGAATTAAAGAAAGTGTGTGAAACAGTATACAGACATCTGTCAACTCGGAAGCTTGGGACTGAATTTTTCTTTCAAATCTCTGTATGAACAGAGCGGTTTTATAAGCCGTGTCCACAGGATGCTGAAGCTGTTCAAAGAATTTCCCAATTTTGCCAGATTTAAGTAGGTCTCTTATATAACACAAACAGTATGTGGTAGGGTTGACATGTAAAATGTCATGTTTTTATTCAGCTGTCAGTTTGTGATCATTTGACGGATTGCAGGAAATGATGTGTTGAGCTGAACGCGCATCTTCACACATCAGGGATTAATTTCACTCCACCAGGCCAATTAAACTCTGACTCGGAGTTAGCGGCTGATTTCATTAGCAAACACACGCAGTCCCACAGAGACAAACATCCTAATAACTTGATTTTATTTCAAATGTATTCAAATGGAAATCCAATGCACTTTCAGGCCTGTTCTATAGTCTACATAAAGTTAATTATAAACATACATTGATTTAACCTTAAGAGCAGACGCTTTCATCCAAAGCAAATTAGAACAAATATAAAATATATAAAAAATGCAAAGTTTTATCTTATATTACTATTAAGTAGTTTGCAGTTTTTGTCTCAACCCTTAATAAAAAAAAAAGATAAAACCTTAAAAAATCTTATTTAAACATGAAATGCATTATTCTCTAATTTAAGCAATTATTTTCTTCATTAGCAAGTTAACAAATAATGGTTATTTAATGTCTGTCAGAATGGAGCACTCTTAAAATGTCAACTGTTGCATTAATTGATATTTTTATTACAGTCAAAAGAGTTTAATTTGATTGAAAACCTTTTCTCGATGAGTCTTGATTTCACTCTCAAATATACAAAAGATTTTTTTGTAAAGACATTTGAGATTGAAATCACTTATAAGCACCATCATGTTGGTCAGTTTTGGATCCCGCCCACCTGATGACATCATCTCCTGTAAGATGAATATCCGTCTATCCGCACTCGCTCGCGACCTCGATGTCCGTCTCTGCGTTGGTGAGACTTTGAACGTCCAGGAGACACAGACGGTTCTGGAGAGCATACGCTACGACTGCGCCTGACACACAGACAGATAGTGAGACAGGTTCTGCTTCATGTATGCCAGTGAGACTCAGGTGAGGTGTTACCTGCGTCGTGGGGGTGATGGGATGCAGTTTCGTCTTTCATCACTGCGACTTGAACGTTTCCTCCTGAAGACAAACGCACATATTACTAAATACTAGTGTACTACATACTCAAATTCAGAGTGTTTTAACTCACCCGTCACTGATCTTTCGACAGATGTTTCTGAGGGCGTGTTTTGACAGTGGAGATTCAGCAGGAGATGCTGAAAGAGAAGAAGAGACATAAACACACTGTGTCGCATGTATGAGGTGTGTGTGACATCGGTGTATACGAGCTCACCAGATTTAGACGCAGGAGAGAAACCGGCCGACAGGTCACGTTTCGGGGTGTTTGTCACGGGCGGTTCTGCGGCATTACATCGAGTCTCCAGCATTAAACGCCTTTCCTCCACCTGCTGCTGTAGATCAGCCAGCGAATCACACGGCAGCGTGTACAGCCTCAGAATACACGTGCTGATCTCTTTCAAGTCCTCTTCTGACGCCCCAAACAGCAGAAACCAGGGCGGCTGATGAGGCAGAGCAATCTTTACGAGAGAGAGAATCATGTGACTGTGCGTTTACATTTATACAAAGCGACTTCCATTGCCATCATAATATACATTTGTTTCTGAATATGTGAAATCCCTGGGATCGAACCCATGACCTAGCACCATGCTCACTAAGCTACAGGAAAGCTTGTGTTTGTGTTCACCTGTAGCACTCTTGCAGACAGGAAGATACACGCACATGCAATGGTTTCGGCACTGAATCTTAAGAAAACATCAGTCCTCAAACTGTCGTTCATGTAGTTCCTGAATGAAAGAGACAGTGTTAAACCTCTCAGTGTGACTCATGTGTTTGGGTCAGAACAGATCTCACCAGGCCATCTGAACAAGTCCGGTGTTCTTCTCACACTCCAGAACCTGAAGATACATGACAATCACCTGCACACACGCACACACACACGACTCAAAACAAACCATTCTGGCTACACAAACTTAAATTCACTGGCTGTTGTGTCCGTTCAGTTTGACCTTATGAGGATGTTTGACGTGGACGCAGAAGCCGAGCTCCTTCAGGACCCGTCGCTCTGCTTTGATCACGTGACTCTTGCGGTTGATGTAAATGTCGTCCAGCAGCAGCGGACTCACGCACCTGACAGAGACAGCCGTCAGAACGTTCTCCAAACACACATACACACGTGACACCGTTTAGTTACCCGTTTCCTACGCTGTGTTTGAGGTAATGGAACACGTTCAGCACGTCCCTCACTCGCCGCGGCTCCTCCTCGATCTTCGACGCCAGGTGAAGACACGCCATGGCCACCGTCTGCGTCACGTGAACGCTCATGAGTCACGGGTCATACAGGACGGTGACAGACGCTTTGATAAGACATGTCTCACCTCAGCACAATGTCTCACCAATGACTTACAGTAGAAGAACCGCTGGAAGAGGATCTGGGATGTTGCCATGGCGACCTGAAATATGTCATAGAAAATGCATTTACACAGGAACTTGTATCACCGTGAAGATAAAATGTCCTCTTCTCCTGCACTACTTTTGACAGATTTTCCATCATTATTATTATTATGTAGTAATTCATTTACATGCACAACAAACACCGTCAAGACTTAACTTAATCGTTCATGTACTACATATTTCCGACTCAACTTGAAGGCGTTTAGACAGAAATACGTCACTTATATTACAACATTGTCAACAACAACAAAAAACTATAAAAATACTTAACAGTAGTAAATTAAATAAAACTCAACCGCCACGTTTGTTGGGCCAGTGAGGTAAACTCACCTTAATATTGTTGTTTTATTAATCCGCATGTGATTATTTTTTATTATAACCATGTTTGTTGGAGTTATTGTTGTTAAAGTGATAGTTCGCCCAAAACTGAATATTCTGTCATCATTTACTCACCCTTATGTCATTTCAAACCTGTATACATTTCTGTTTTCTGATGAACACAAAGGAAGGTATTTGAAAGAATGTCAGCAACCAAACAGTATCAACCCCCATTTACTGCCATAGTAGGGAAAATAAATATTATGAGAGTCAATGATGAGATGTTTGGTTACTCACATTCTTCAAAATATCCTTTGTGTTTTGAAGAAAGAAATGTATACAATGACAAGATGGTGAGTAAATGATGACAGAATTTTCATGTTTGAGTGAACTATCCATTTAACTAGCTTGTTTTAAATCACACCTTAAACCAGTCTGAGGAGGTTAGCTTGTGTAAACCGGTCTTATAAAGTTAAAGACCATCTCGGACTGGTTTATGTCGTGTTTTCCAGCAGATAAACTCTAGTGTCGCGCACCTGAGGCAGGCGCAGCAGGATTCCCGCGCTCTGGATCATCTCGCACATCCGGCTGCGCAGCTGATTCTCTGTGCGCGCGGGCAGCCCGTGGGCGCGCGATGGGGTGCAATGCACGCACTCGGACGGCAGCAGGCAGTTGTCGAGTGTGAGCGCGACGCCCGAATAGAGTTTCCCCGAGATCATGATCCCATCACCGGGCAGAATCCCACCCGATGCTCGCGACATGATCACGGCGGATGTGTGTGTGCGCGTATGCAGCGCGTGAAACTGTCACAGCGCCGCCTGCAGTGAGGAAGAGTCGATGTAATTTAACATGGTAAACAAAGTTTAGTTATTAACAAAACTGAAAATGAATCATGTGAATATTTATATACATTTATTATGAGTGTGTAGTGGCGAGAATAATAATGAGTGAGTGAAACTGTGGTACATGTTTGTGTGGATAATAGACAATATTAGCTACATCCCCCTGTGTGTCTTAAAAACATAATAAATGTTTTTACAAATGTTTAATACTCTTTTTTTCGGTTTTTGTGGTTAATGGCCGCCAGATGTCAGCAGACACACAACTGAAACGCACAAATGTGTGTGAGTACAGATAACACAACTCACTGTGTGTGTGTGTGTGCGTGCGCGCGCAAATGTCCACACTATACTTTTCATCACATTCATACACACAGAGCGAAACAAACAGTGAATTCATATCACATGGACACGTTACACAGATTGATGCATAACACCATGAGCTTTTCAGAAAACACAACATGGAGGAAACACAGATCAAAATGTTGTTATTTTAAGATGAGAAAAATACCATTTAAAGATGAGCAGTGCACACATGTCAGAATCCATGATGTGTGATCGTCTGTATTCACAAGGGTCTCTGTAAGTGTGACCAACCCTTAGTTTGTTAAGTTCAGTTTAATTTAGTTCAGTGACATTTCATTTTAGTTTAATGTAGTTCAGTTTTAATCTGTTTATATTTCATTCAGTTCAGGTGAATTTAGTTTCAGCTCTGTTCAGTTCAGTAGTTGTTATGATCGTATAAGTAATAACATGAGCTGTGTTTGATGTCCTGAACTTTGATGTGAAGGTGAACTCCAGTTACATCGCCGGCACTGAATCTGCACACATGTGAAGAGGACACTGTGTTCATGATATTAGTACATGTAGAGTCGTAATAACAGTGTGTGTGTTGTACCTCTTTAGGTGTGTGGGGTACAGCAGAGGCCCTCGCCGCGGGCGGTCTGATATACGGGCGACACACATACCCGACTGCTGCTGTCCAGCTCTGACAGCAGGGTGGACCGTGAATTTGGTGGCAGGAACAGTGAGGAAGATGAAGGCCAATCATCATTCTTCCAACTCACCCAATATCCCAGCAGCCCCTCTCCCCCACCCTGCCAATCAACATGCACACCGCTTCGCCCCGCTGGGGTCAACTGAAGGTCGGTAAGTGCAGGGGTAACTGATAAAAACAAGGAGTTTATTAGTATTATTGGTATTAATTTAATGATATATTTTTTATTGGCCCTACCTTCCTGTGTACAGGCTTTAATGGACATGGCCCTCTGCTGGCCGGAGGAGTGCAAGGCAGTGACAGTGATGAGATATTCAGTGTGTCGCTGGAGCCGTTTAAGGAGGGCAGTGCCCTGATTGGAGAATAGAGTCACAGTACGGAGCGGACCGCTGGGAATCGCTCCGTATTCAACCCGATATTGCTGGACGTGCTGGGGTTGAACCGGATGCCACCTCACACGCAAGCGGTCTGGACCCAAATCTGACACCGTCACTATGGCTGGACCAAACAGCTCTAGAGGAAGTGACACAAGTTAGCACATTCTATATTTCATGTTTGTCTTGTTTTTATCATTTCAGTAGTTCATTCAGGACAGATGTAAATAGCAGGTGTAACAGTTCCTCACCCGGCAGGGTTCTGAAGGTAGCACAGAGTGTTTTGACATTGTAAATGTTGGTTTCGGGAATGAGTCTGGCAGTGTAGATCGTGTCGGGCTGCAGGTTGTTGAGTTCGGTCCAGCTGATGTCTCCAGGAATGATGAGTTTGATTTCAGACTCTATGTCCATCGTGCCATTAGATGGGTCGGGAGCGTAACTGAGCTCATAGGACCCCAGACCTCCGCTGAGAACCGGCCGCCACTGCAGAACAGCACCGCAAGAGCGAATATCACGCACCTGCAGACGCTCGGCACGAATCAACTCTGACAGACAGACAGCGCATAAATTTGATTACTAACGTCTCTTACCATCACCAACCATATGTGTGACTATATATGAGCTAGCTAGAAATGTTTCAGGAAAAACTATACACTACTCCTAATAACTTTATTTTGCACTAATATGGCAAATAAAACTTTGTGACCAAATACAGTGCAACTAGTTGTCAATGTCTCACGTATGATGGCCTCCCTCAGGTCTTCAGTGATGATGATGATGTCATCAACATCTATAAAATACAGGTGCCTTTCGATGGGCGGAGTCACCATGTTACGCAGCATTTGATAATTTCCTGCTCCAATTGAGACAACTAATACAGACACGCCCTGTTGTCGCAGTGCTGCCATTGGTTCCTCCACTTCTCCTGGCCCCACCCCATCTGTGAGCCAGAAAAGTATTCTGGGCGGGGCTTCAGCTTGACCGTCATTACGCAGTATTTTCAGAGCCAATCGCAAAGCTTCCTCTGTGTTCCTGTCTCCACTGAGTTGCTGTGTCTTCTTCAGCACCTCCTGTAGTGCATTCTGGGTATTGTAGGTGTCCAGGCCGAATTCAAGTCTCGGTTGGGTTCCCACCTGCACAAGCCCCACCCTCACCTGACCACGGCCCAATAGAAATGGCCGCAGAAGGTCCGAGAGGAAGTGAAGCAGCTTGGAAAACTCATATGAGTTGACATGACTAGATGAGTCCAGTAGAAGCAGAATATCTCCCTCACAACAGTTTGACACTAACAGAGGCACAAAATCAAAAAATTGATTTCACTTAATTCACAGAAAACTCATTTATTAAATTAGATCTTTTAAAAAAATGGATGTATTTCAAGCAGGAGAGATTTATGTTAAATGTGACCCACTTTTAGTGTAATGAATATTTTTGAATGTGTAATAAATCTCTTGCAGTGAAGAATGAACGAGATGTCACATCATTCACACATGTTAATAATACACCAAAGTCATTTATCATTACACAAGCATTCATGTAATACTGCAGGATTAAAAATGACATCTCAAACAGAAAGTCTGCCTTAAAAGTAAAAGAACATTTTCAAGTAAACATACCAGATAAACGAAAAAATATTCTTAAAAGTCTCAAGTAAAACTAGCCGTTAATGACGCTTTCTTCACGCGCCTCCCGCCACTTTTCTCACCTGAGCTGCGCGCGAAGGTTGGCCACATGCACGCGCTCACCAGCAGCCAGGCGATCCGGAGTCGCTCCATTTATAAAACAGACACAAAAGCAGATTTTGTGAACTTACACACGACGACCGGACGCGTGAGTGTGATGTAATAATGTTGTATTATATTGTTTTGTATAATATTGTGTAATAGTCCATAAAGCGCGCGACTGTTATCGGTCATGTCGTGCTGGTGTCTGAGCAAAACTCGCGTCAGAACTGCGTGCGGGCGTCGCGACACAAACACAACGCCCCTCAGACAGAGTGTGACAGACCGTTAACACGAGACATTAACACAATGATAAGTGAGATGTATAATAGTACACAACAGTCTAGTGTAGTGTAGTGTCTTTATTCAACAAATGAATTATTTTACTACAGTAAATGTGTAGTAATCGTGTTTCTGGTTTATTGATCATTATAGTAGGCTAAACGTAAATGTTAATTTAGGGTAGCCGTTATTATAGTAACAATATTGTGTATATTATTAGGCCTATATAACTGTCAATATATTTAATCACTTAATACATTTTATGAAATAAAACATTGTTAATATATCAAATAGTATGTAATATATTCAACAATATATTGAATAACCCATAAATAAGACCACTTTTCATATATTGTAAAATATAAGTATTCAGTTGTATTGTATGGAAATGCAATTTGTAATGATGGTTCATTTGATATTTGTATCCTGTATGGTATTTTTTGGCACTTGTCTATATGGTTTGTTCTTGTTGAATAATGCTTCTTCTTAATACAGCTGTTTTGTTGTGTGTTTGAAAGGTTTGTGATGTTGTTTTTCTGCAATGACTCATATGGATGCAGAACAGCTGATTCACTATTGAGAGAGACAGAGAGGATTTATGGAAGGCTTGGAAAACTCTTTGGAAACCCACGCCGTGAGTGAATGAAAGGAGTTTGTGTAGATACAAAGCTCTGATTGAGTCAAACACAAGTTGGAAATGTCAGCCGAGTTTTGTTCTTCATCTCACTCATGACAACAGCTGCTTTTCAAACACCAGACACAAACACTGTTCCCGTTCGCGCCAACATCACATGTTTATCTCTCCCGTTTCATCCCGTGTTTTATATTCAGTGAAACGACGGCACTTAAAGGCAGCGAGTGCTGAATTTTCTATGCCAATTAATGGCGAAATTAATCTTCAGTAACGGTTAAAGCACACAAAGAGAAATGATGGATTCTGAGGGAACGAATCTGTCCGCAGGCGAGAGAAAATTGCCAATCTGATGTAAAAAAAAAAAAAAAGACCTTTACAGAGACGAGAAAATGGCAGTGAGGAAATACTAGGGCAGAAAAAAGGGTTACAGTTTATATTAAGGTACACAAATCATCATTAACTACTTGCTTATTAATATGCATATTGGTTGTATATTAATATGTGTAAAGCACATATTAATGCCTTTTTCTGCATTACTTTATTCTACATCCCTTAATCCTACCCAATACCTAAACCTAAGAATTACCTTATAAGCAGTTATTGGGAGATTATTGAGGTAAAAGTTGTAATTAATAGTTAGTTAGTGAGAAATGGTCCCTATTCTAAAGTGTGACTGAAAAAAAAGACATTTTCAAGATTTCTTTCATCTGCAGACAGACATGAAGATTAACAGACAGAATAAAACTCTAATCATTTCAACACAAACATCAGTTCTTTACTAAACACTTTTATTTGCATTTAAATGACCACCAAAGTCAGTTTCTACTATTGTTGGTGTGGGAGGAGCCTGATCACATGGTCCTGTCAATCAATTTTCAAGCAGATGCTTTGTCTTACGACAGCTCTTCCCATGAACAGAATTCTTTTATATTTAGCTCCTCGTTCTATGACAGCGAGCCAAATTCATCTAACCCTATTTTTGACAACATTTGTTGACTTTCGTGACTTTCGGTTCTGTAACAAGAGTTGTGTTTCTGTCTGATGGGGTAGAAGTGAACATGTGGTCGATTTGTTTGCTGTTGTGTGAAAAACTACCACTACACACACACACACACACACACACACAGAGTTATGTAATGAGAATAAATGAAAAGACAGTTTCAGGATTAAAGATGTGAATCTTTAGAGCCGAGCACTCATGATAAGAGACGGAGCCCGTGAAGAGCAGTGCATTATGGGAGAAGTGTTTGATAATCACACTAGTGGTGGGCGGTCTGGAGTTTAGTTTTCTGTCAGCGGCGTTGAAAAAAGCTCATGATGTCTGGAGCAGAAAAAATGTCAATAACATCACAACCCATCATACAAACACACAAACCTCATTAACACACACGTGTGTGTGTGTGTGTGTCTGTGTGTGTAAAACACACATTACACCAGTGAATGTATTTGCCACCTTGTGTTTTGCTCTTTAAATATCTTGGTTGTGTGGCAACTTTTTTGTGGATGTGTGTGTGTGTGTGTGCGTGCGTGCGTGCGTGCGTGCGTGCGTGCGTGTGTGTGTAGATCTTCACACAATACATCGTCCTCGTCCTCATCATGATGGATGAATGAGAGATTATAGCCTGACTGTAATGAGAGTCACGGGGGGGGAACGGCCGAGCATGAGAGAGATAAACAACAGGACATGACACCCAACGGTGAGCTGAAGAACCTCACAAACACACAAACACTGGCTGATGACAGTGTGTGTAGATGTATAGAAACACTTGATCTACAGTGACTGATAAAAGAGACGCATTAATGTTATGATGAGTTTTATGGTCAAAGAATCTCATCACACAAACGGTTCTGTTATGACTTTATGAACAGATTTATTGTGTTTGTCATAATGAGACAACATTACTTTATATTGTGACGCACTGAAGTGAACTCAGTTGCTTTTCACTTGAACAGGAAATGACATCATTTGTTTTTGTTCGTCTTGATGTTACCTGAGCACTTCACTGAAGTATTGTGACAGGTGGAGTAAACGCTCATCTTTAGTTTTAAAATATGATTAACAACAAGAAAAGAAAACAATAGAAGTTAATCAAACTAATGTGTGCGTGCATCTGTGACATTTTGACTTTACTGCACAAAGGTTTGATAACTATGCTGAACTGAGTCTCTCTCTCTCTGTCATTATTTGTCATTACCTTAACCCTCTCTCATCCCATTATGTTGCCATGGCAAAGGTCCAGCCACTGTTGTCATGGTGACCAGTGAAAGTGTGTTAAGGGAGGAGGTACAGTAGAAATGTTGATTAGAGAGTCGGACTCGTAACCAGAAGGTCGCCGGTTCGATTCTCAGTGTCGACAGGTAACGACTGACCCTTGACCCCCGTTTGCCCCCCGGCTGCAGTGATAGATGCCCACTGCTCCGGGTCACAACGAAACGCACAAAACACCACACATACTATAACATTCAGACACAATAACATAAAAACTCTTACAAATATAATCATCATCGCAGCTGAAAATGTGTTTTGTATTTTCACATCTTTAAACTGTTTTACAGATGAAGAGGTTTTTCTGGAGTTCTGCATGAAGTTATTTCTGAACCTCATGAATTCATAATCAAACTTTATGAGATATTTTTAAAGCGCTGTTTTTTCTGGGACACGTCTGATCTAAGTAGAAGTTTGAGATTTTACTTCCATCACATTGTTAAATATGCAGAGAAAAATCAAGTCCAACAGAATGTTTGATTCGTGTTTATTCACGTTATTAGTACAGATGAATATCACGCAGCTAAACAATGTATAAAAGCATATACAACATTCTTCATTAATCGTATAGTTACTCGCTGAAGTGTCACATTGTGATTGTTGTGTTGAATGAATGCTACTGTTATATTATTGTGTACATGACACGCTGAAATATAATCCAACACAATCTAATGTCATAGGTTTTAATAAACTTGTGTTTGTTGTGTATTTACAGTTGTTGTCGTCTTGTGACATCTCTCATGAGGTCATCACTGACGTCATTCTGTATGACTGTCAAACCCAGGCACGCACGTCCCGCCTCCAGCTCAGACCCCGTCCATGATACCGAGCTCCTGTGATTGGCTGGAAATATAAGACGATGCGTAGCCGCCTAAGAAGAGCACAGAATGACGCCGCGGCAACCACGACCAATGGTGACATCATCACAAAACCCAGGATGATGAGGGCGGAGCTACTGTTATCATCGAGGTATTGACAGAGAGGAGCCGCTGAAGCCATAACCTACAGACACACACACAATATTACACAATATTACAATACTCACTGTGTGTGCGTGTGTGTGCGTCTCACCCGTGAGTGACAGAGGAATCCGGTGTAGAGCAGCAGGATGGCGGGCGTCAGAACCACACTGAAGATGAGAAGCAGGAGAACCACACACACCATGAGCAGCATGATGTTCCACAGCAGCAGAATGAGAGTCCACAGCACACACTCACAGTGACTCCGCCGGGGACCCCACACCCCCCCGTCATCACACCGAACCTCCGGAGGAGGAGGAGGCAGCATCTGCATCCCATCATCACCAAACTCTTCATCACCTCCACCATCATCATCATCATCATCCAAAACCACTGCCATACCGCACATCCTAACTGACAGACAGACAGAGAGAGACTGAGGTGATTTTACTTCATCACAACACACTCACAGACACAAAGTTGCTAAAAGTCTGTCTTTGTGTTTTCTCTTGAGATACGGCAACATCTGTACATGAAAATGAACCATAGTTTAAAGTACACTTACTATAGTAAAAGCATGGTCAATGTTGCAGACGCGATGATTTGTTGTATGTGTTTTGATCGATTCATGTATTGATTGATGGATTAGACACTTTGTGTTTCACATGAGAGGTGAGAGACTGTGATGTGCTCACTATTGAGACACCTCCTCTTTAAACAGATCCCTACTGTGCATATGAAAGAAATATTTATAACAGTTCGCACACGTGAAGAACTCATAGAATTCATTTAATTCACATGTGTTTCTATATTAACAACATGCAAACATGCACAAGTTTCAAATGTCTTACCTGCTGTAGAGCTGCAGAGATTCAATCCAGAGAACACTAACCCACATCCAACTGAAGCACGCAGACAGACAGAGAGAGAGATGAGAGAGAGAGAGAGAGAGAGAGAGAAGAGAGAGAGAGACAGACAGAGAGAAGAGAGAGAGAGAGAAGAGAGAGAGAGAGAGAGACAGACAAAAAGAGACAGACAGAGAGAAGAGAGAGAGAGAGAAAGAGACAGACAGAGAGAGAGAGAGAGAGAGAAGAGAGAGAGAGAGAGAGACAGACAAAAAGAGACAGACAGAGAGAAGAGAGAGAGAGAGAAAGAGACAGACAGAGAGAGAGAGAGAGAGAAGAGAGAGAGAGACAGACAGAAAGAGAGAGAGAGAGTCTATCTGAGGACGTGAATCACATTAAAAGCTTTTTAATGGACAAATGCAGCGATGTCAGTGAAAATCATTATAAATACATTCATTCAAGCATCATAATAATCAACGGTGTATGAAAGGCAGAAATGGTGCATTTTTGTATGATTTTTTATTCATTATGACATTTCAGAAAGGACTGTAGTAACGATGAGATGATTTATTTATTTATGCAGAAGCATCAACATGATTCATAAGCATCGCACTACTGCACATAAAGAGCAAAGACTGAATGAAGACGCCGTCTGTCTGGACTCTTCTGTGCGTTTGAGTTGACTTATTTAACTCTATCTGTACGTGTCTTGTAGGAGGACCTGAAGGAGAACAGATAAAAGATGAACACACAGATTCACTCAGTGATGGGCAGAGACACAGCAAGGCATGATGGGTAATTTAATCCATGTTTTCTTGTGATAAATACAGAAATGTCAGAGAAATTCAGAGAAAGTTCAAATGTGAGTCAATGTTCAGAAACAAAGAAACTCACGTGCTTACAGCGCCACCTGATGCTCAACTCACATCATTACAGCACATCTACAATACACAACATGTGCAAATGTAAGAGACACAACACACACACACACACACATCAGAGCTGTCTCTAATGACAACACAAAGACGCACTTTATGACCTTTACATGTGAAAATCACTGTACAGACACAGACAATTAATTAAATATAATAACAATTAATTAAAATAAACACAATTCAGACATTAGGATGATTTAACACTTTTATTGTGATTAAACATTAATACACAAATAACTGACATAGAGCGTGTGTGTGTGTGTGTGTGTGTGTGTGACAGAGAGAGTGTAAATGTGTATACATACATACATCTGAACATTTGAAGTGTTTGAACTTTTGTTATCAGTTGTGTTGTGTTCATGGTTTGTAACATTGTGTGTGTGTGTGTGTGTGTGTGTGTGTGTGTGTGTGTGTGTAAGAACAGCTCAGCTTTATAAGTGTGTAGTTGTTGATTATGAAGCATATGTTACGAGTGAGACACTGTGTGTGTGTGTGTGTGTGTGATGAAAAGTGCATGAGACAGAAACAGACGTGTGAAGTGTGTGAGATGCGTCAGCCCGCCTCTGACGTGTCTAACTGCAGCGCATCAGAGCGTGTTCGAGTACGCTGCTGTAGGTGTGTGTCTGTGTGTGTCTGTCGGTCTGACAGTGACGGGCTCTCCAGCGCCCCCTCTGACGGGTACAGCTGCACCAGCGCCCCCTCCTGAGCGCTCTCCTTACTGCACGACTGACAGCTGCAGTGAAGAATGTGTTCAACTAACTTATCCACACGAGGAGCTTCATCACTGCCTGAACACTCCAGAGTCACCTGCACACACACACACACACACACACACACACATATATATCAACACAAATATACACACACACACACACACACATATATATCAACACAAATATATACACACACACACACATATATCAACACAAATATACACACACACACACACACACATATATATCAACACAAATATACACACACACACACACACACACATATATATATCAACACAAATATACACACACACACACACACATATATATCAACACAAATATACACACAACACACGTATATATCAACACAAATACACACACACACACACACATATATATCAACACAAATATACACACAACACACATATATATCAACACAAATATACACACACACACACACACACATATATATATCAACACAAATATACACACACAAAAACAAACACAAGGTGAGTTCAGATTCAGAATGATCTGACTGTTAGTTTGATGTTTGTGTGATGTATTTCTACAGTTGTGTGTGTGTGTGTGTGTGTGTGTGTGTGTGTGTGTGTGTGTGTGTGTGTGTGTGTGTGTGTGTGTGTGTGTGTGTGTGTGTGTTACTGTCACATTACAGGCCATTTCTCTCAACACAATCTGTTTAATTTAGCAAATGTCAACTGCTTTCCATTAAACATCTGATTGTATAAAAGCTCATAATCAGTAGCAGAGATTCTCCAACCTTCACAAACACACAACAACAACTCAAACTCAACGTCTGTTGTGCGTCACAGCGTCCAGTTCACGTCAGTACCGCACAATTATTCTCATATGCCTGAACACACATACACACGGTCCCTGTCTTCTGTCAGTCAAAGCAAAATAAACTTTAACACTAGAGGGCAGAAGGAAACACACTGTAAATACACACAATCTTCACACACGTGACAGTTGAAACACGTCTGAGACAGATGAACGTGTTTGTTGTCTTTCAACGCTTCATAAAGAATCGGTCGACCTTCACCGCAACTCCATCCATCATCACTTTAGTGTTTAACAGGATTGTGGTTTGCTAACAGCTCACAGTTGTTACAGCGCACCGCACAACAACACACACGGCCAGACACATTTCTTACTTCACTACACATGTCATCACTTCACATCTCACACTTCATCATCTTCACAAAACCACTGACACATTTCTCCAAATATCTTCTGTTGTGTTCCACTAAAGACTCGCATGAGAGAGAATACACGCTGAAGTGTCTTTAAAGTGTCAGTAGTGTTGTGTTATTGTGTAGTGTTCAGTGTTGTTCTTGTACTGCGTCCAGGCTTTTCATCTATTACAACATGCAGAAGTTGTGCGACTCACCACCTCCCACTGCGTCTGCGCAGGCATGCAGGAGTCGCAGTGAACCAGAGACTCGGTGGATTGTGGGAAAGTGTTGGGGACGCTGTAGCTGAAACATTGACCCAGACAAGCTCTGAAACACACAACAACACAAACACATCACAAACACAACTCAAAGGCAAACTAACACAAACATTGCGACGTGCGTAACCTGTTCTGGATGGATTGCGGCGTGCAGCCCGCGTGTCCCACGATCTGCGTGATGTTCTTGGCTTCACACCAGGCGCTTTTATCAGGGAAGAGAGCGAGACGGTTGATGTGAGCGTGAGGAGCTGCGCAACACAACACGGCCAACACACACGCCGACAAAACCTGCAGCCACATCACGATACCTGAAACATCAGCGGCATGTTTATTTAGTGTCACACAAAACTAAACTTAGTCTTTCTTCAGTGGAACACGACAGAAGATATTTGGAGAAATGTCTCTAAGCCTAATGTAATGGAAGTCAATGGGGTTCAGTGTTTGATTATTAACATTCTTCAAAATATCTTCTGTTGTGAAGAAATGTTTGTTTTTGTCTATTCTGTCTCTTTAAGATGGTGTGTATGAGATCTGCTCTCTGTTGAATGTTCTGGACTCTCCGGTCGGTTTCGCTCCGATGGAGAATAATCAACTCTGGCCAGAAACTGGCTCACAATCACAGAATGAGGCACAAGAACAATGCGGTTCACTCCAGAACACCAGAGAGAGAGAGAGAGAGAGAGAGAGAGAGAGAGAGAGACGGGTCTGATAGCACCTGACTCTAATAAAACACGAGTCTTAAATGCCTTCAGTGTGTTTAAAGTGAACAGACGCAGTTAAAACAGCACGTCCACAAGAACCCAAACGCCTGCTTTTCATAAATAACATTCCACATGCATTATAACAGACAGAGAGAGAGAGAGAGAGAGAGAGAGACGTTAGCAGAAGTTTCACATTCAACAAACAGTGAAAGTGTGACACAAAAAGATTGAATGAGACACAAACTCACGGTTCTCAAGAGCGTCTGTGTGTCTGATCTCAGATGATGATGATGATGAACAGATGAATCGCCCCGTTATGAGCCGCTCGACTTCAACAATTACATCACAAACACACACACACACACAGAGAGAGAGAGAGAGAGGAAGCACAGTCTGTGTGACTGTGATCTGAAACACAGTCAGAGAAACACTCAAGTTCTGCTGCACAACGTTGTGTTCTGAGCATGTGTGTGTGTTGAGGGGGCGGAGCAAAGATGAGTGTGCGTGCATGTGTGTGTGTTGAGTGCGTGCATGCGTCTGTGTGTGTGTTGAGGGGGCGGAGCAAAGATGAGCGTGCGTGCATGCGTCTGTGTGTGTGTTGAGGGGTGGAGCAAAGATGAGCGTGCGTGCATGTGTGTGTGTTGAGTGTGTGCGTGTGTTGAGGGGGTGGAGCAAAGATGAGTGTGCGTGCATGTGTGTGTGTTGAGTGCGTGCATGCGTCTGTGTGTGTGTTGAGTGCGTGCATGCGTCTGTGTGTGTGTTGAGGGGGCGGAGCAAAGATGAGCGTGCGTGCATGCGTCTGTGTGTGTATTGAGTGTGTGTGTGTTGAGAGGGTGGAGCAAAGATGAGCGTGCATGCGTCTGTGTGTGTGTTGAGTGTGTGTGTGTTGAGAGGGTGGAGCAAAGATGAGCGTGCATGCGTCTGTGTGTGTGTTGAGTGCGTGCATGCGTCTGTGTGTGTGTGTGTTGAGGGGGCGGAGCAAAGATGAGCGTGCGTGCATGCGTCTGTGTGTGTGTTGAGTGTGTGTGTGTTGAGTGTGTGTGTGTGTTGAGTGCGTGCATGCGTCTGTGTGTGTGTTGAGTGCGTGCATGCGTCTGTGTGTGTGTGTGTTGAGGGGGCGGAGCAAAGATGAGCGTGCGTGCATGCGTCTGTGTGTGTGTTGAGTGTGTGTGTGTTGAGGGGGTGGAGCAAAGATGAGCGTGCGTGCATGCGTCTGTGTGTGTGTTGAGTGTGTGTGTGTTGAGGGGGTGGAGCAAAGATGAGAGTGCGTGCATGCGTCTGTGTGTGTATTGAGTGTGTGTGTGTTGAGGGGGTGGAGCAAAGATGAGCGTGCGTGCATGCGTCTGTGTGTGTATTGAGGGGGCGGAGATGAGCATGCGTGTGTGTGTGTATTAAGTGCGTGCGTGTGTGTTGAGTGTGCGTGCGTGTGTGTTGAGTGTGTGTGTGTATTAAGTGTGTGCGTGTGTGTTGAGTGTGCGTGCGTGTGTGTTGAGTGTGCCTGCGTGTGTGTTGAGTGTGCGTGTGTGTAGGCGGGCAGATGATGATGATGATGATGGCAGGTCTGAATCTCCAGCGATGTGACTCGACTCCTCAGCAGCATCCAGGACAAACTCAAACTCTCAGTGTGTGATCTCTGATGTTCCACTAACACAAAAATAACACTGTTACCATCACAATACACACAAACCATCATGAATGACACAACTCTCTCCTGTCACTTCACATTCACATGTGTATGTTTGTGTGGGTTTAGTCTTTTTCATCTGCTGAACACACAATCAAACAAGTAAAAGTGTGTAAAACACTCCTGTCACTCCTGAAGCTTTAACATTTCTGTGTGTGTGTGTGTGTGTGTGTGTGTGTGTGTGTGTGTGTGTGTGTGTGTGTGTGTGTGTGTGTGTGTGTGTGTGTGTGTGTGTGTGTGTGTGTGTGTGTGTGTGTGTGTGATTGCAGCGTTGAAGCAGTTTGGCAGAATGTGTCAGACAGGTAGAAACATGTTGACCCGTCTCTCTCTCTGTCTCTCTCTCTGTTCTCTCTCTTGTCTCTCTATATGTCTCTCTGTCTCTCTCTCTCTGTCTCACTCTCTCTGTCTCTCTCTCTCTCTCGTCTCCTCGATACTCTATATCTCACTCTCTCTCTCTCTGTCTCTGTCTCTCTCTCTCTCTCTCTGTATAATCTTCTCTGTATCAACTATCTCTATCTCTCTCTCTCTATGATCTGTCTCTCTCTCTCTGTCTCACTCTATCTGTCTCTCTCTCTTATCTATTCTCTCTCACTCTCTCACTATCTCTGTAGTCTCTCTCTCTCTCTGTCTCACTCTCTCTGTCTCTCTCTCTCTCTGTCTCTCTCTCTCTCTCTGTCTCTTTCTCTCTCTCTCTCTCAGTCTGATCAGGTGAAGATGGGTTGGATTTGGCATCAGTTGATAGTTTCTGTCTCACCTGTTAGTCATAAACCTCCAACATTCTGGAACATTCCTCGCATTCTGCTGCACCAGGGGTCTGCGTGAATACACACACACACACCACACACACACACACACACACACACACACACACAACACACAGATATCTAAACATAATTACAGCTTATCAAAGTTTTAGAGTTTACTGTATGTGTGTGTGTGTGTTTTTGGCCTAAATGAGTATTAATGTTGAGCTCATGTTTGATTCCTCATATCTCTCCATCACATCTCTCTCTCTCTCTCTCTCTCTCTCTCTCTCTCTCTCTCTTCTGCAGGTGCTGAATCTGGCTTCTATTCCAGACCAGCAGGAGTTCAATTCACTCACTCATTAGTACACACCACACACACACACACAAACGCGTGTATTAGCACTCAAGGGCTGTTCTCCAGTCAAACTCTTGAGCTTTTATTCAATAAAGAGACACAAACTGCAGCAGATGGAAATGATGATGAGAATCTTCACATAGAGAGAGAGAGACAGACAGAGAGAGAGAGATTTCAACTCTGCTCATCTGTCAGTCATACACACATCATGTGTGTAGTGAAATATTCTGATGATTCATTTGTTGTGTACATTAAAATACGTTGTGTGTAGTCATCAGATGTGCACTAACACAACCATTCCTGAAACTCTCATGATAGTACTTTAGTGTTTGTGTGTGTAAATGTTGTGTTAGCATCATTAGCTTGTGTTAGTGGGGTTAAATTCATGTAGCGCTGAAGAGAAAGTTTTGAGATGAAGAACTCCAGAACTCCACCCATCACCCATGAAACACGAGGCTGAACGTCTGTAATTGAATTCAGAGAATCCCACCACTGCGCCTATTACACAACTTACACATGTCAAACAAAACCACAACACACAAACACAACACAACCCCCACAGATGTTCTCTCTCTCTCTCTCTGTTTGATAGAGAACTCACTGTACACAGCATATTACATACGATAGTTCCATCACTTCAGCAGTCGAGCTCTGTGCATTATGGGATAGTTATAGTTTTATACTTTAAATTCTTTACTGCACACATTGTGTCAGAAGCAGATCTGAGTATGCATACTTATTCAGAGTATGTTAAACATGATGAGTGTTTATCTAATGTTTAATCTCACACACACACACACACAGATGTGTGTTTGTTTAGTTTGATTGACACACACATTCATCATAAGTCATGTGTCATCTTTACAGAGTTAGTGAAGAGTGAACAGGAATGAAGCTTCAGGGGTTACGTGCCCGAACGGCTCATATTCATCCAACACTCAAGACATTATCACTGACAAATAAACACATTCAGTTCTGAGAGATCCTGCAACACTAAAGTCACACAATAAACTCATCAATCATGATTAATATCTGATGCTATTTTAAAGCAGTGAGATGCTCAATAAAGCATAAATCACAAGCCAAATGCAGTCTCGTGTTTATATATTTAAGTATGATTAAATGAACGCATGAATATTTCCACATCTAAATGTCATTTAGCGCTGGTCATGTTCTCAGTCAGTAAAGTGTCATCAACATTGAGATTGAGTTCATAGTGGTTTTATTGAATAAATCATTTTTATTTACAAACACCGCTGTCACTTCCGCTCGCTCGCGTTCATCCCAGTAGGCTCCGCAGATATCGCGAGACTTCAGATTGACTCGTGCTCGCTCTCAGATTCTCTCTCTCATTCTGTCTTCCTCTCTTCACCTCATTGTTTGATGTTATTCTATGTTTTTGTCTTGTTTTATATGTTTAATGCTTGACAGTGTTGTAAGAACACACAATTATATCAATAGAGTTTCATGAGGTTGGATCAAATTCCTTTACTGTTCTCCCATTTTTCATGATGTGTTTATATGATCTGATGTGTGTATAAAGTGTTAAGTGATGTAAATCAGATTGTTAGTAATAAACTCCGAGAGCTGCTGTCTGTCGCCCCCTGCCGTCCTCGCGTGCGTCACGCCCTTCTTCTTCTATATTTGGCCATGCCTTACTAAAGCGCCAGCGATTGGTCCGCTGAGTGCAGGAGCGGAATGACCCGGATACGCAAGCGGCTGTGTTGTGTCCGCCCCTCCCCCACAGTGTCCCGGATGAGGAAGTGAAGCGCTGACAGGGCTGGGTTCCGTCACAGAGTCGATCCGAACCGCGTCCGTAAACACACAAACACACGCGTCCAGCGAACCGAACAGAAGTCCACCGCAGGCTCGAGCCCCGCAGACCCCGCAGACATGGTAAGACAACGAGCTCGCGCGCTCTGGGCCGATGCCCGTTTTAGGAAGAGACGCCGAGCGCCTCCCAGAACCCGACACGCACACACAACACACCACACACAAACTTATACAACACGCACACACTCAACAACATTAGGATAAAAGCGTCTGCTGCACGAATAACACACACACACACACAATAATCTATTAAACACACACTCTAAAATACACGTAATCATTAACACTGCAACACACACATACTGTACAATACACACCTTAACAACACAAAAACTGAATAATGCACGTGTTTTGTGATTGGTTGTTTCAGTTTTGTGTAGATTAGTGACCGTGTTAGTGTTTCAAATCACAATTACAGCTCTGATGTGTTGTGTTATTCTCTGTTGTCAAACACTTTCATACACAACTGTTGTCATGTAGTGTTTCATTATTGATTGTATTAAACATAACTTCATCAGGTTTTGTTTACACTTAGTGTTTCATTCTGCGAGTTTGTGTGAGTGAATGTTTTGTGTTAAAGTTTTAGCTGATGTATAGTGTGTGTGATGTCAGTACACAACATCACAACATGTGTTCACTCTTCAATGATCAAACAACAGTCATGTGATGATGTGATTCTGGCAGTTGTGTAGTTGTAATGTTTGTTGTGTGACAGGATTGTTTGTATATTTTATTAAAATTAGAATCTCATGACACTGATGTCCAATATTTCTCATATAGATGACTTGTGCATCATGTGTGTTGAGAGTTGTGTGTTGTGTGTGTGTGTGCTGGATAATACACAACGTCGTCTCAGCTCTTCACAAACCCAAATATTTGTGCTTTAACAGTGAGTTTCTGCTCTCTCTCCATCAGCAGCACCTTATATTTACATCTGCTGCTCTGACACACACACACACACACACACACACACACACACACACAGCGTTTACTTGAGAGCCTGTAACAGACTCAGAGCAGGTGGTCTCAATCTCAGGTCACCTCCTCATCTGCCCTTTGACCCCTCACACACTCACACACACACACACACACATACACACAGTGTGTGTCTGTGTCAGGAGCAGGAGGTGTTGTTGAGACGAGAGCGGTTGTGTTTGGGTTCAGTGAACGGTCTGCTGGTTCCGGTGGTCTCTGATGGAGTGTGTGTGTGTGTGTGTGTGTGTACATTCCTCTGAAGTGTGTTTGACATCAGTTTGTGTTTCTCTCAGTGTGTAATAACACACAGTGTGTGTATCTGAGCACATACACATTTTCTTATTACAGACAGTGAAGAGAGTGTTGAGAGGAGTGTAAGTTGTGGACATATGTGTGTGTTGATTAATGTTGTGTTTGTGTGTTGTACAGAATGACCAGCAGTTGGATTGTGCTCTGGACCTCATGAGGCGTTTGCCTCCACAACAGATCGAGAAGAACCTCAGTGACCTCATCGACCTGGTGAGTGTGTGTCCGATGTTGTGTAAAGCTTTAAACACACAACATATATGAACAGTTTTATTTGTAATGTTGTGTTTCATGTGTTGTGTTTGTTTTCTGTTGAGGAGTCGAGATTGTGTCGTTCTGAAGTCGGTTCCTCCACATCACGTGTGTGTGTGTGTGAAGCTGTTCATCTCTTATTGAATCGTTAGATTGTGTTTGTTTTCACAACGTTCAGTCAGATGCAGAACTGCTCATACACACACACACACACACACACAATGAAGGGGGGGAATCAGTTGTTATGTGTCATTAGTGTGTGTGTCAGTCACTCAGCGGGACGAGAGAGGTTCACCGTCACACGTGTGTTTAATGAGGAGGACGTGACTTCACTGTGTGTGTGTGTCTGACAGATACAGAAAGACTTGACTTCCTCCACAGCAGGACGTTCACTTTGTGCGTGTGTGTGTGTGCGTGTGCGTGCATGTGCACAGGTACCCAGTCTTTGTGAAGATCTGCTGTCGTCTGTGGATCAGCCGCTGAAAATCGCTCGCGATAAAGTGGTGGGAAAAGATTATCTGCTGTGTGATTATAACCGTGACGGCGACTCCTACAGGTCAGAACATCACACTGCCGTCATATCTGTGTAAACTACAGCAATGTGTACAAATGGTGATGTTGCTGTGTGTGATCTCAGATCCCCCTGGAGTAATAAATATGAGCCTCCCATAGATGATGGTGCCATGCCGTCTGCTCGCCTCCGCAAGCTTGAGGTGGAGGCCAACAACGCTTTTGACCAATACAGAGACCTGTGAGTACACGCACACATGTGTGATTGGTCAGCTGCCTGTGATTGACATGTTGTGCTCCTCTCAGGTATTTTGAGGGCGGGGTTTCGTCTGTTTATCTGTGGGATCTGGATCATGGATTTGCTGGTGTCATCCTCATTAAGAAGGCAGGAGACGGCTCGAAAAAGATCAAGGGATGCTGGGACTCCATCCATGTGGTGGAGGTGCAGGTAACACACACCTGATCAACACACGTCTGTCATCTGTGTGTTTGATGTTTGTGATGATGAACACTTGTGTTGTTTCAGGAAAAATCCAGCGGCCGAACGGCTCATTACAAGCTCACATCTACTGTCATGCTGTGGCTGCAAACCACCAAAACTGGATCAGGAACCATGAACCTGGGCGGCAGCCTCACCAGACAGGTCAGACACACAGCTGACAGACACACAAAGTGAGAAAGCTAGAAGACAGATAGCGGCGAGACAGACAGGAGATGCAGTGAGACAGACAGGCAGGAGATGCAGTGAGACAGACAGGCAGGAGATGCAGTGAGACAGACAGGCAGGAGATGCAGTGAGACAGACAGGCAGGAGATGCAGTGAGACAGACGGGTGATGCAGTGAGACAGGCGGGTGATGCAGTGAGACAGGCGGGAGATGCAGTGAGACATAGACGGGTGATGCAGTGAGACAGACGGGAGATGCAGTTAGACAGGCGGGAGATGCAGTTAGACAGGCGGGAGATGCAGTTAGACAGGCAGGAGATGCAGTGAGACATAGACGGGTGATGCAGTGAGACAGGCAGGAGATGCAGTTAGACAGGCAGGAGATGCAGTGAGACAGGCAGGAGATGCAGTGAGACATAGACGGGTGATGCAGTGAGACAGGCGGGAGATGCAGTGAGACAGGCAGGAGATGCAGTGAGACAGGCAGGAGATGCAGTTAGACAGGCGGGAGATGCAGTTAGACAGGCGGGAGATGCAGTTAGACAGGCAGGAGATGCAGTTAGACAGGCAGGAGATGCAGTGAGACATAGACGGGTGATGCAGTGAGACAGGCAGGAGATGCAGTTAGACAGGCAGGAGATGCAGTTAGACAGGCAGGAGATGCAGTGAGACAGGCAGGAGATGCAGTTAGACAGGCAGGAGATGCAGTGAGACAGGCAGGAGATGCAGTGAGACATAGACGGGTGATGCAGTGAGACATAGACGGGTGATGCAGTGAGACATAGACGGGTGATGCAGTGAGACATAGACGGGTGATGCAGTGAGACATAGACGGGTGATGCAGTGAGACAGACGGGAGATGCAGTGAGACAGACGGGTGATGCAGTGAGATGATCTGTCTATGTTTAGCATCATCACACGAGGGACAGTAACTGATTCAGCACATACTCATGAGAGGTCATGTGACCACAGCTGACCAATGCCTGTCTCTCTCTTCAGATGGAGAAAGATGAGACTGTTGGAGAATCTTCTCCTCATATTGCTAACATCGGACGCCTGGTGGAGGTACACACACACACACACACACACACAACAGCTGATCTTGACGGTGTTAAAGTGACGTGTACGTGTTCTGTGACATCATCTGGATCACATGCACCACTGTTTAATGTTAACCAGTTATCTGTTGATTTATTGAGTCTGGAACTTTAAATCACTGCTTCACTTTACACTTTCACTCAAATCAGTTTCATGTTTCTCTTTAAACACATGAAGACTCACTCAAGTGTGTGTGTCTGTCTCAGGATATGGAAAATAAGATCCGGTCCACGCTGAATGAGATTTACTTTGGCAAGACTAAAGACATTGTCAACGGTCTGAGGTACGACATCTCTGTGTGTGTGTGTTCTTCTGTCAGGGTGTTTGTGAGACGTGCTGAGTTTTGACAGACGGAGACGGTCGTGTCTCTCTCAACGATGATTCTGCTGATTTTCATGATGTTGTGTTCAAGGTTTCTGATAAAATCCTTTACTCTGTTGTTACTCTGTTTCCATCATCTATTTGCATCATCAAATTCTTATCGTTTCATTTCCATCTCTCCATCTCTTCACACTTTTGTTTTGCTCTTTTCTCTCTGTGTGCGCGTGCGGCTGCAGATCTATTGAGTCTCTTCCTGATAATCAAAAGTACCGTCAGTTGCAGCGGGAACTCTCTCAGGTTCTGACTCAGCGTCAGATCTACATTGACTAGGGGTCAGAGGTACAGCACAGCCGCGAGCGTGATGTGCGTTTAACTGAACCACACTAACCGCATGCAGGTGCATTCTGGGTACAGATTATGAGTGTGTGTTCACAAACCTCATCTGACATCTGAAGTGTAAACAAGAGGAAGAAGATTCCGGTCGCGTCTCAGTGAATCTGTTTGAGGATGAATCTAATAAATCTGTCGTGTTTCACCTCCAAGTCTAAAGAAACAAAGAATTCAATCACGTTCAGTCTGATGTCTCTGTTTGTAAGCCATCTTCAATCCAGTTTCTGCTTCAAAATCATTTTTAATAAAAAAACTTTTTTTTGTCTTGTGATTTTGAGGTGAAATATGGACATGAACGTGTTTCTGTGTGATTTACAGTTTTACTTGAAAGTGACGGCCTGTTTGATGCACACCTCTGAGATTGTGTGGTGTGTTGTTTTTGTGTTCAGGAGCGTTCAGACGCTGGCGGATAAGTCGCAGAAGGAGGCTCTGAAGAACGATCTGTTGATTGCACTCAGCCAACGCAAACAGCAAAGCTAGAAACCATCCGTGTGTGTCTCTCTCTCTCTCTCTCTCTCTCTCTCTCTCTCTCTCTCTCTCTCACCTCACACCTGTCTGCTCATCAACAGGAGACGACGCTTTTTGTTTTTTGTATTTTAAGCTTGTGTTTCATGGCACCTGTCTGTCTCTCTGGCCGTCTGTCTGTCTGCTCTGTGATCATGTAGTATTAAGACTGATTGGCTCTCAGTGACATCACAGTGGGGGCGGAGCTTCACTCCGCTCATCAGAAGAACAAGTTTATTGGTTTAGTTTTGAAGCACTTGTGTTGTTTACACTTGAGAAACGAATGAGGAGCCCCAGAGAGGCGGGAGGGGGATGATATAAATATATATAAATATACACATGTATGTATTATGACCATTAGCATTTAATATTCTCGCTGTTAATATTCAACTTTCTGCTTGCCTTCACACAGATGAGATGAGTGTGTGTGTGTGTGTGTGTGTGTGTGTGTTAATGCAAGAACAGCACACATATTCCTGCTCTCTTTCTCTCTCTCGCTCTCTTTGTCTGTCTATCTGGGAGCATCAGACAGTTTTGTTTTCTGCGGGGTGGATTATCATCATTTTTCAAGTTTATATTTCTTTTTGTCTGTTTTTTGTTTTGTTTGATTTTTTTTGTAAAAGCTTTACGGTTTATGTTGTATTAGGGGCCTCCAGCAACAATAAAAATACAAAAAACTCATATTGTGTGTTTCTTCTTATTTCACAAATTTATTACAATTCATTATTTTTACATTGTTCACATTTTAAATCTTTGTTGAGGAAATATTTGTTTGTCAGAATTGGTTTAGTTAACTTATTGTCGTTATTTTACTGATAAATATAGTTTATTTTATCTGCACATTTATATTTTAAGCACATTTGCTTTTATTTCTGCTCTGATGATGAAAGTGCTGCTCATTGCCTGTTGCTGCAATCAAAAAATATCATTTTAATAAGTTACATAAAATATTGAGTTTTTTACTTGTATCACATTAAAGTGTTTAAAGGAACAGTTTCGCCCAAAAAAGGGAAATTCTGTCATTTACTAATATAAATGTATTTGTTCTGCTGAACACAAAGGAAGATATTTGGAAGAATGTCAGTAACCAAACAGATCTCATCCCCCATTGACTGCCATAGTAGTGAAAATAAATACTATGAGAGTCAATGGAGGTTGAGATCTGTTTGGTTACTCACATACTTCCAAATATCTTCCTTTGTGTTCATCGGAACAAATATCTTTTCTACAGGTTTGGAACAATCTGAGGGAGAGTAAATGATGACAGAATTTTCATTTTTGGGTGAACTATCACTTTAATGTTTCTAGAGACTTCTGAAAGAACAGACCACAGATACTTTTATTGACAAAATACTAATACAAAATACTTTTGACAGATACTTTTATTTAACTGCGTTTTCCAGCGACAATATTGAATTATTCTTCATACATATATTTGTGTGAAATTATTAAACACATTGTTATTGAAATGTTATAAAGGCACAACAGAGATGTGCACTGACACACTGCTGTCAGCAGGAGGCGCTGCAGAAACACAAACATTTCTATTTATTCATTTGGCAGACGCTTTTGTCCAAAGCAATATTCACACATCTGAACAGAATAACATCACAAACGATCCTGTTCACTGATCGTCTTTATAAATGATTTGTTATTTAGTGTAAAATGTGAGTGTTGTGGGTTGTTTTACATTTTTAAGTGCTTTTATAAAAGATGTATTTTCTGAACTAAAGCAACAAAAACAAGCCACATTATTCATCACTGATCATCTTTATCTTAGTAATTTGACTTTATTTGGCGGTTTTGTGTATTTATTCTTCATTCTTATTAACCCGTTAACTCTCACAAAATGTATGGAGAATATGCATAAAAATGCACATTCTAAACTTTAATGGTTTTAATAAATTCATGCTTTGGAATGCAGTCCCAATATTGCCTTTTTTAAATAACAGGCAGATTAGCTATTGCTGACCAAAAAATAATTGAGAAATTATTTTAGATCAATTACTGTTTCTACATCATTTATATTGTGTATTTTAGAGGCTTAGAACCTTATATATGCGAATGATTATAGATTGCCTTCCCTTTTATTATAGTAAAAGTGTGTTACCACTAGAAAACTCATAGTTAAGTAGTTGTGGTTGGTTATTCCAGTAAAACATTGTTAGTTTGAGGTTACGATAGTTTTACTACACAGTAACACCGGAAATTGAAGTTAAAGCATGTTTTTATTCAGTTCTCAGTAAATGTAAATGCTGTTTGATTTCTTGAGCTCGTGCAGGCTGGGGCAGTCACAGTTGCCCTTTTAAGATCTGCCCCCATCCATAGGATACCCCTCACCCTCACCCCCCCTCTCTCTCTTTCTTCTCTGATGCTCTGAATCAGGTTTATGTAAATGAAACCCCCCCCCCCCCCATATTCACTAGAGGTGTATGTGTGTGCGCGCGCTCGACCGCAGTGCGTGGATCAGCATGGAGACTCCACACGCAAAGTTTGAGGCGAAAAACTGCGTTTAATTCTCTCGCCGTGGACGCGCAGCACAGAGGAGAGATGTTCAGCGCATCGTGGGATTTGTTGCTCGTTGTTTTCGGGTGCTTGAAACTCCCGTGGCTCGCGGATTGTTTTGTCGTTCATGTGAGTGAAGATGCGGGACCAGGCGCCGCGATCATCGCGCTGGAGAGCGGCGCGTCCTGCGCGCTCGAGCAGCTCGTCCAGCCCGGATTCACTGAGAGCTTCCTGCGCCCGGATGCGGGTGCGCTCGCGCTCTCGGGCTCCGTGAAGTGCGACTCGCTTCCCTCGAACCCGTTTACTGTGTACGCGGTGGAGGAGTGCGCGGACGACGCGTCCGGTTTCAGACACCTTTTAACCAGCCAGTATGATGTGCACGTCCACGGCAGAAACTGTGTAAACCAACGCAAGCGGACAGGAAAAGTGGACGTGGAAATTATAAGTTTAATCAAAGGTTCAGCGTGTCTGGATGCGAGCTCGGCCGTTTTCCGAGTGTCCGATGTGTTACCCGGTTACCCGCGGCACGAGACTCTGTGTAACGTGAGCGGGACTTCAGCGCTTCACTTCAGCGATGGACAGCTGTTCACCTCCGCGCCGCTCTGTTTCACCCGCGACTCTTTGCTGGAGTTTCACCTGCGCTGCGTGGGACGCGAGAGAGGCGCGCAGACGCGCGTCGTGCATGCGCATTGGCGCGCGGGTCGCGGCCCGTTCACTCGAACTTACCTGATGAAGTTATTGCGTTGGGTCGCGCGCTCAGACTCGGGTCTGTTGAGCCGGCGCAGGAGAAACGTCAACAATAGCCCTCAGTTTCAGCCTCCCATGTATCAGGTGTCCATCCCAGAGAATCAACCCGCCGGGACTTTTGTTGTTGTTTTAAAAGCGGTTGATCAGGATGAGGGTGAGGCCGGGCGACTGGAATATTTTCTGGAAGCTCTTTTTGACAGTCGCTCCAGTAATCTCTTCACCGTTGACCCGGTCAGCGGAGTCGTTTCAACCGCGGAGATACTGGACAGAGAAACAAAAGACACGCATGTGTTCAGGGTGACGGCGGTTGATCACGGGACACCACGCCGCACCGGCATGGCCACCCTTACCGTAACGGTGAAGGATACGAACGATCACGACCCCGTGTTTGAACAGCAGGATTATAAAGAGAGCGTGAGAGAGAATCTGGAGATCGGTTACGAAGTTCTGACCGTACGCGCTACAGACGGAGACGCCCCTGTTAACGGAAACATCCTTTATCATTTACTAAACAACACCGGGACCAATGAAGTGTTTGAGATCGACTCCCGGTCCGGCGTCATACGCACACGAGGGCCCGTAGACCGCGAGACGACTGAATCTTACGTGCTGCTGGTCGAAGCGAATGACCAAGGTCGTGACCCCGCGCCCCGCAGCGCCACGGCAACAGTGCACATCGTGGTGGAGGACGATAACGACAACGCGCCACAGTTCAGCGAGAAACGCTACGTAGTGCAGGTTCCTGAAGACCAGACACCCAACGCTGAAATCCTGCAGGTGACGGCCACCGATCAGGACCGCGGGACTAACGCTGTCGTTCATTTTAGCATCATGAGCGGTAACACCCGGGGTCAGTTTTACATCGACGCTCAGACCGGTAAACTGGATCTGGTGAGTCAGCTGGACTATGAGATGAATAAAGAGTACACGCTTCGCATTCGAGCTCAAGACGGAGGACGTCCTCCTCTGTCCAACATCAGCGGCCTCGTCACAGTTCAGGTGTTGGACGTCAATGACAACGCCCCCATATTCGTGAGCACACCGTTCCAGGCGACGGTTCTGGAGAACGTTCCTGTGGGATATTCAGTCATTCACATTCAGGCGGTGGACGCTGACGCTGGAGATAACTCACGTCTGGAGTATCGTCTGACAGAGACCACGGCCAACTTCCCCTTCACCATCAATAACAGCACAGGCTGGATCATCGTAGCGTCGGAACTGGACAGAGAGAGCGTAGACTTTTATAACTTTGGTGTAGAAGCTCGAGATCACGGAACCCCCTCCATGTCCTCGTCCGCTAGCATTAGCATGACTATTTTAGATGTGAACGACAACAACCCCGAGTTCACTCAGAAGGCCTATTACATGCGTCTGAACGAGGACGCGGCCGTGGGAACGAGCGTGGTCACCGTGTCCGCTGTGGATCAGGATATTAACAGCGTGGTGACGTATCAAATCTCCAGCGGAAACACGCGAAACCGTTTCTCCATCACTAGTCAGAGCGGCGGAGGGCTCATCACGCTTGCCCTCCCGCTGGACTACAAACTAGAAAGACAGTACGTCCTGACGGTCACGGCATCTGATGGTACACGCTTCGACGCGGCCAAAGTGTACGTGAACGTCACGGACGCCAACACGCACAGACCCGTGTTCCAGAGCTCGCATTACACGGTTAACATCAATGAAGATCGGCTCCTGGCCACTACCGTAGTTATCATCAGCGCCACAGATGAGGACACGGGTGAGAATGCTCGCATCACATACTTCATGGACGACAGCATTCCGCAGTTTGACATCGACCCGGACAGCGGCGCCGTCACCACGCAGATGGAGTTAGACTATGAGGATCAGGTCTCGTACACGCTAGCCATCACAGCCCGAGACAACGGCATCCCGCAGAAATCAGACACCACGTATCTAGAGATCCTGGTGAATGACGTGAACGATAACTCACCCGTGTTTCTACGAGACCGTTACACGGGCTCCGTCATGGAGGACATCCCCGTGTTCACCAGCGTCCTGCAGGTGTCCGCCACCGACCGTGATTCAGGCCTGAATGCTCGAGTGTTCTACACGTTTCAGGGTGGAGAAGACGGCGATGGAGACTTCATCATCGAGTCCACGTCAGGAATCGTGCGGTCGCTGCGACGTCTGGATCGTGAAAACACGCCCGTCTATAATCTGCAAGCGTTTGCTGTTGATAAAGGAGTTCCTGCGCTCAAGACTCCAGTGGACATTCAGGTGACCGTTCTGGATGTCAATGACAACCCGCCGGTGTTTGAGCAGGATGAGTTCGATATCTTCGTGGAAGAGAACAGTCCCATCGGACTCGTGGTGGCTTACATCTCAGCATCAGACCCAGACGAGGGCAGCAACGCTCAGATCATGTATCAGATCGTAGAAGGAAACATCCCTGAGGTCTTCCAGCTGGACATCTTCTCCGGAGAGCTCACGGCTCTCACAGATCTCGACTACGAGACGCGTTCAGAGTACGTCATCGTGGTTCAGGCCACGTCCGCCCCTCTCGTGAGCAGAGCCACGGTCCACATCAAACTCATCGATAAGAACGACAACGTCCCCGTCCTGAAAAACTTCCAGATTCTATTCAACAACTATGTGACCGATAAAACCAACAGTTTCCCATCAGGGGTCATCGGACGGATCCCGGCCAGCGACCCGGACGTGTCGGATCAGCTTCATTACAGTTTTGAAGCCGGAAACGAGCTGAATCTGGTGATTGTGAATCAGAGCAGCGGTGAGATTCGACTCAGTCAAGCTCTGGATAATAACAGACCGCTGGAGGCGTCCATGAAGATCTCAGTGTCAGGTGAGAATCTGCTGAAGCTTTGCGTGACACATGTGCATTTCCAGGCTCTCTGTGATGTATAATACATGACCTCTGCTCCTCTGCACACACAGAGAGAGAGAGAGTCAGTATTAATACATGAGCAGAAATGTTGCTTTAGTCACTTCAGGTTTTCTTGTCATTGAAGCAGATTTAGTCATGAGTGTATGTGATGCTTTGTGGCCGCGGGGGAAACACGCTCACATGAGTTTGTGTGATGTTTGTTCATTCTGACAGAAAGATGCATTACAGATGAATTTATATGAAGAGAAACACTCGAGATTCATTCATGACAAATACATCACAACTCACTTCATGTGCTGTTGAGTTTCTGTGTGTGTGTGTGTGTGTTATAGATCGATTCAAACGTGTGTAACAGCTGGTGCTGTGTGTCAGCCAATCAGAGAGCAGAACATGCTGAGAGCTCAGAGATGTGTGTGTGTGTGTGTGTGTGTGTGTGTGTGTCAAATGAAGTTGTTCACTGAGCGTGTTGCAGTGGATTCTGGGATTTTGGGTGTGATACTGAACGAGGGATCTTTGAAGACAGCTCCCTACAGATTTTGATGATTCTGTGAGCGTGTGTGAGATCTCGTCTGAATCTCATTATCACACTGATAGTAAACACAAGTGAATCCTTCAGGTGTCTCACTCACTGCTGTTGTCTGTGTGTGTGTGTGTGTGTGTGTGTGTGTGTGTGTGTGTGTGTGTGTGTGTGTGTGTGTGTGTGTAATGTTCATGTAAAGTTAGGGTTTAGAAGGTTCTTCAGGTTGATTTTGGTTGTTGTTGGTCAGTCACATCTGAAGAGTTTTAAATGTCATTATTTTATAACATGTTAACAAACTCATAGGCTGCAACATGTGTTATATGTGAAACTTAAAACTTGAATCTCAAGATATGAGAGTGAGATTTTTCTCATTTGACCCTGAAAATACCCACCAAAACATCATAGCAACCAACTGACAACCACCTAACAACCACCTGACAACCACCTAACAACCACATGACAACCACCTAACAACCTTAGCATCAATGTCTCTGTCTTGAACTGTTTCTCTCTCTCGCCCCTCCTCCTCCCTCTCTCTCTCTCTCTCTCTCTCTCTCTCTCTCTCTCTCTCTCTCTCTCTCTCTCTCTCTCTCTCTCTCTCTCTCTCTCTCTCTCTCTCTCTCTCTCTCTCTCTCTCTCTCTTTTCTCTGGTGTGTGAATAATGCCGTTGAGAAATGCTTTTGTTAAGCAGTGAGTCGTCATGACGACCTCAGCAGAGTCTGAGAAATGCCTGCTGGGTGTGTGTGTGTGTGTGTGTGTGTGTGTGTGGTAAAGTACTGCAAGGAACTCTGACACCCCCAACACACACACAAGCACAAGTCCAGTGACCCTCAGGTTCAGGTTGTGTGTGTGATTTGTGGATGACTTTCTCTACTTTATTGCTCTGCTGAACCTGGAAAATGACATCACCATCACTGTGTGTGTGTGTGTGTGTGTGTGTGTGTGTGTGTGTGTGTGACAAAAGTCCAGAATGTTTCGATGTATAATCAACACGTGTCACATGTATCATGTCTACAGATCTGCACATATAATCATATTTATTCTTCATACATGTGAAGTTTAGCATGTTACACACACGCCTGTCTGATTCCTCGTTCTGGACTCACACTGAGGCACAAACGCTGACCTCTATTGTGTGTGTGTTTGTGTGACTGTGTGACAGGCCGCAGGGCTTTTAACATGCTAATGGTTTGAGGAGTCTCAGACCTCCTGGATGAGCTCCATTATGAAGAGCAATGACAAAATGTGTGTGTGTGTGTGTGTGTGTGTGTGTGTGTGTGTGTGTGTGTGTGTGTGTGTGTGTGTGTGTGGCTGGTGAGAGGTCACAAATAAATACAAATGACCCAAGAAACATTATGTGAGTGTATGTGTGTCATCTAGTTTCCTGCTTAAACCACACACACACACACACACACACACACACACACACACACACACACACACACACACACACTTGTGTTGTTAACAGGCTCTTTGAGATGTTTGATTTTTGCTTGTTGGAGATGAGAAGCTTCAGTCTGTGTGTAACAGCATGGAAATGTGTTGCGTAGGAGGAGGAGTGTGTGTGCGTTCAGTGATATTTTAGATGTCCATGATGTGCAGTGTGTAATGTTATGTTGTGTTTGTATGTTAAGAGTTTAAAGACACAGTGTTCAGTAATAGTTCATGTGAGTGTCATGAATTAAATTCACACACATGTTGTGTTGAGTTTCTTTGATTAAATGACACTTCATTAGAAAGGGTTCCTGTGCTCTGATAGGTTGTTCTGGCATGATTAGTCCCGCCCCCTGCTGAGTGCACTATTCTGAGCTCAGGTGGAGGAAATCTGGTTCCCATGACAGCGAGCGCCCACGGCAACACTGAATCCTACACACGCACACACACACACACACACACACACACACTGCTGCTGCTGTGATTGGCTGCAGCTCTGATAACTTATGAATATGCAGGTGGTTTAATATAATGGGCGTGTCTGAGAGCATGTGATTGGTCCAGAAAGGGGCGTGGCTCAGAGAGCAGTGTGAGTGATGGAATTTAGTTACCATAGCAACATTATCAGTCGAATCAGTAATTATACATCAGACAACACTTAAAAAAGAGAGAGAGAGAGAGATGATGTTGTTTTAATGAGTGTGTGATTAAACACATTTATACTGTTCATATCTGTCTATCTTTCTGTGTGTGTGTGTGTGTGTGTGTGTGTGTGTGTGTGTGTGTGTGTGTGTGTGTGTGTGTGTCTCTCTCTCTCTCTCATATATAGGTCACAGTATGTGTGTGTGTGTGTGTCATTTGTGATTCTCTTTGAGATTTTCCTCTTCAGTTGTGTGTGTTTCAGGAGATTCATCGGGAATGTGAAGTGAATGTTAACTCACAGTGTGTTCTTCATGGGGTGATTTGTGTTGAGTTATGTAGTGCGACTTCACTGGATTACACACATTTATTTTATACATAATCACAATACTGTTAACATTACACACACCTGCTAACTGAAGTGTTCTGGTCACACACACACACACGCGCACGCACACACACACACACAGTTTGATGAGACTCTTGACAGGTTGATTACAGTGTTCAGATGCAGTGGTGCATTGTGGGTAAAGCTCATGTTAGTGCTGCTGGTGATAACTGCATGCATGTAGATGAATTCACACTCATTTCAAGGTCACACAACACAGTGATCATATTCACAACACACAACAGCAGGTCAACAATACAACACAACAATATTGTTGATGACATCATCATGTGTAAATCTCCTCTGGTCTCCTCAAGTTTCACCTGCAGCTCCAGGAGTTTGTGGGTTTCACATTTCCACTGGAATTCTGTGAGAAATGAGGGAACAGAGAAAGTGTGTGTGAGGTCACGAGGTGTAACACGCACACACACACACACACACACACACACACACAGATCGATCATGTTAAAGTGACAGTACAAGCAATCAGAGCTGGTTGTATGTTCAGATGAGAGACACGCACGCACGCACGCACACACACACACACACACACACACACTGATCAGACGAACCTGACACATAAACACACAAAATACAACTACACATGAACAAAACTAAAAGACAAATTTCATCAACACAAGTGCAGTTTGATGTTTTTAACAGAGAGGGCGCTAGAGAGTCTGCAGTAATCAGGCCTTGTGTGTGTGTTTGAAATGAAACTGTCTAATGATTTCTGTGTGTGTGTTTGTGTGTGTGTTTGTGTAATCGCTCTGGGCTTCATCCCACAGATATCACACAAAGCTTGTTGTTGTTGTGTGTTGTTGTGTGTTGGCAGTAATGCTTGTTTAGGGATGTCTTTGATTTGATTAAGTGTAATTTGTGTGTGTGTGTGTGTGTGTGTCGGCTGCACAGTTTCCCAGGATTCCTCAGTGTGTGTTTGGTGGATTAATGATGTTTATTTGCATTCTAATGAATTGAATGTGTGTTTGGTCAATTAGTGAATCACTGTTTGATTATTGTGAAGGAAACGCTGCTTGTTCAGAGCAGAACAGAACATCTGTGTTAGACTAGACATGACCTCTCTCTCTCTCTCTCTCTCTCTCTCTCTCTCTCTCTCTCTCTCTCTCTCTCTCTCTCTCTCTCTCTCTCTCTCTCTCTCTCTCTCTCTCTCTCTCTCTCTCTCTCTCTCTCTCTCAAAGAATCATTTGAGCTGCTGTCATTCTGTCAACTAAACTTTAGTCATTATTCTCATCAACTACACAGTCTGTAAATCAGAATCAAATGATTCGTTCTGACGTTGATTGGGATTCTTTTTTGTTAGTGATTCGTTCTGACATTGATTGTGATTCATTTTTTGTAGATGATTCATTCTGATATTGTGATTTTTGTGTGTGTGTTTGTAGACGGTGTTCACTCGGTGTCAGCTCAGTGTCTACTGCAGGTCACCATCATCACAGATGAAATGCTCTCTAACAGCATCACGCTGCGATTGGCCAACACGTCGCAGGAGCGCTTCCTCTCGCTTCTATTGGCTCAGTTCCTAGAGGGCGTGGCCAGCGTGCTCTCTGCGTCCCGCGAGGACGTGGTGGTCTTCAACATCCAGGACGACACGGACGTGAATGCGAGAATTTTGAACGTCAGTCTGTCCGTGGCGGTGCCGGGCGAGGGCCAACTTGGGACTCGAGGGGTCAGTCCGGCTCGGTTGGGTCGCAGCGGCGGGAGTGAGGTGGAGTTTTTTGGATCGGAGGAGTTACAAGAGCGCTTGTATCTGAACCGCAGTCTTCTGGCTCAGATCTCCTCACAGGAGGTGCTGCCGTTCGATGACAACATCTGCCTGCGCGAGCCGTGTGAGAACTACATGAAGTGCGTGTCCGTGCTGAAGTTTGACAGCCTGGCGCCGTTCGTGGCGTCTGACACCATCTTGTTCCGCCCAATACATCCCATCGGTGGGCTGAGGTGTCGCTGCCCGCTCGGCTTCACGGGAGATTACTGCGAGACTGAGATTGACCTGTGTTACTCCAAACCCTGCGGACCTCACGGCATCTGCCGCAGTCATGAGGGAGGATTCACCTGCCACTGTCTTCATGACTATACAGGTGTGTATGAGGGGGCGGAGCCTCTACACGTGTGCGCACGCACGCACACACACACACACACACACACACACACACAAACCCTCAGATGTGTGTTTTTATTTCCACATATGAAATATTTACCCCTCACTCAATAAAAGAGGGGGTCATATGTATGGAGTATGTCTCTCTCTCTCTCTCTCTCTCTCTCTCTCCTCAACTCCACTCTCTCTCCTCTCTCTCTCGCCTCTCTCTCTCTCTCTCTCTCTCTCTCTCTCTCTCTCTCTCTCTCTCTCTCTCTCTCTCTCTCCTCTGTCTCTTTCTCTCTCCTCTCTCTCTCCTCTGCTCTCTCTCTCTCTCTCTCTCTCTCTCTCTCTCTCTCTCTCTCTCTCTCATCTCTCTGTGGGCTCTCTCTCCATCTCCTCCCATCTCTCTCTCTCTCTCTCTCTCTGTTGGCCTGCAGGTGTGTTTTGATTGCTTTTGATCTGTAGACTTTATGAAGGAATAGATTTATATTCCAGACACACTCTGATATCAGAGAAATGTTATGATCTCTCTCAGATGTGTCTCAGGTTATTATTATGTTTTTTAGTTTTATTGTAGATTTTTTCAAAAGGGAATCAATTTACTTAAATTTTTAGCATCTTATTATGTTCTTTTGTGCTTTTATTATTTATTTATTTTAACATTGTAATATTTGTGACCCTGGATCACAAAACCAACCTTAAGTAGCATGAGAACATTTGTAGTACAAGCAGCACTACGCGGCCTAGCCTAGCAGACGCAGCAAAGAGCCACGAGAGCAAAAAAAGGCAGACACAGAACGTTTGTGAAAAAGGGACAGGTCGCGAAGAATAGGCGAGAACAAACTCAAAGCGCACAATTTATGCACAAGTACAAAATACACCCATGACCGGATTCCAACCGCCGACCTCAAATACTTGCCACTTGTGATTTAGCGAGTCTCGCCACCGAGCCGACATCACACAATGGGGCTGCTGAGCTAAGCTGCTAGAGGTGTAGGTAGCGATAAGTAACAATCGCCGGCACATATCGAATGTATGTGAGAAGCAAACAGGATATGAAGAGTTTGAATGAAATCAGGCTGTAGACAAATCGAATGAATGAAATGCAATTTAAGTCTTTGTGTTTAAATACAACACTCGCACCACTCGGGCTTTGAACCCACAACCTCTTGCGCTCGTGGCTTGCGGTTTATCAGGTGTGTCACTCAGCTGACGTGCTTGAACCGGGATCCCGAGAACAGCTTCAATGGGTTCAAAAGTTGCAGCCATTTGAAAAGTGCATTTTTGAACTGCTGGTGGCGCTATAGAGTGAGTGCTAGAGACCCCATAATTGGTTACATGACTGTTTAGGGCCACCACTACGAGTGTGCCAAATTTCATCATTTTCCTCGACTCCTATTGGGGAATAATAATAATAATACCAACAGAAAAAACAATAGCCGAAAATACATTGTATGGGTCAAAATGATCAATTTTTTTTTAATGCCAATAATCATTAGGATATGAAGTAAAGATCATGTTTCATGAAGATATTTTGTAAATTTCCTCCTTTAAATATATAAAAACTTTATTTTTATGAGTGGATGCAGCAAAAATGTCCAGAAACATGTCTACAAACTTCACTCGCTGCTGTCGCTCTTTCTGAATTACTTAAGTTTGGTTTCTATGTAAAGTTTAATATTTCAGCTTTCAGGTTCATTTATTCTCCACAACATCATTACAGCGATAAAACAACAGAGAGACTTAAAACAAACCTGTTACAGCGCCTCTGATGAACAACTTTAAATGTGATTTTCTCAATTAATTTTCTAGAGTTTTAAATAGTTTTATCTCAACCAAATATTGTCTTATCCCAACAAACCAGATTCAGCTTTCAAATTATGTAAAAATCTCATTTTCAAACATTTACTCTTAAGACATATATTTTAGTTTAGTCTTTTCATTTTCAATTAATAATTTTAGTGCCATAGCTCATTTCACTTTGTTTGTTTTGTTTTTTTATATGATAATGAACAGAAATGTTTGAATAGTTTTAGTAATTCTGGTGTTTACCCACCACGACTCATTTGACAGACAATGAGAGATGTGGTGAGATGATAATGATGACATCACATGAGGTCAGAGGTGAAGATGAGATCAGATCAGAGTGAGTTTGTGATTGATGTTAATCTGCAGGATTGTGACTATCATGTTATTCATGTTAACATGTTCACCAGCTCTTGTTCTCTCTGAATAAAATCCTCCAGATGAAGTTGTGTGTGTGTGTGTGTGTGTGTGTGTGTGTGTAGGTGGGTCTTTCACACAGGAGTGTTGTGTAAGTGTTCAGGTATGTGGGATGAATGTGTGTGTGGTTCACTCCTCACTAATACAGTCAAACATGTTTTTGATAGTAAAATATTCATGAAACAGATTCTACAAATCATTTAACAAATATATTCCCATAATGTTTTTATTCTAACGCTTTTAAGATGCTTGAGCATTGTCATAAAATTATGTTAAAATGCGTGCAAGAGCACTTGAGAGAATGTTCAGAAAACAGTTTAGACTGTGACATGTGCACACTAATGTAGAGAAACACGTGTGTGTGTGTGTGTGTGTGTGTGTGTGTGTGTGTGTGTGTGTGTGTGTGTGTGTGTGTGTGTGTGTGTGTGAATGTAGTGTATTAAACACAGTATAAAGCGTCTGTCGGTCTCCTGCAGGGCTGCCAGCTGCTCTTACGCTGTGTGTGTGTGTCTGTGTGTGTGTTATTTAACATGTTGTGTAGGAGTGTGTGATATATGTTTGTTAGAGAGACTGTCTCATCTCATGAGATTTGTTCATTTTGATAAGATGAATAATTTATGCTGTGCAGCACGAGCGTGTGTGTGTGTGTGTGTGTGTGTGCGCGCGCGTGTGTGTGTGTGTGTGTGCGCGCGTGTGTGTGTGTGTATGCGCGTGTGTGCGTGTGTGTTAAAAATTGATGTTGAGCAGTGAAACATCTCGTCTCCTGCTGACCTCCAGATGAGCTCATGAACTTCACACATCATGGTGTTATAATCAGTGTCAATTTGTTGTGGGGTTTTTCTCTTTACATCAGTGTTGTTAAATCAGTTGTTAAATGTGTGTGTTTGTTCATTTAGATTTAAGTGTAAAGAAGAGCCAAACACTTGTGATCTGTGCTGAGGTTAACACACGCACGCACACACACACACAGAACTTTTGTGTGGTGTGAGATGAAATATTGATGTGGTATGTGTGTTTTTTTGTTGTAAAGGTCTTTGATGGAAAATGAGGTCAGAGCTTCAGATCAAACACTATAAGATCTTTGCTCATACATATTCACACAACACACAGTGTGAATCTGAATCTGTGTGTGTGTGTGTGTGTGTGTGTTGTGTGTGTGTGTGGGTAAACAGGAAGCATTGTTTTATTGGCTCACAGACAAATGTTTCCGTTATGATGAGTGAAGCAAATCGTCTTTTGTGCATCTAACAGTGTCCGCTTTGTCCTGACACACACACACACACACACACACACACACCACACACACACACACACACACACACACAATATATAATGAACATCAGTCATGATCAATTCCATTCACATTTTTCTCTCTCTCCACTCAATTTGGGTATGATTCAAAAAACACAAAATAAACAGAACTGAAGATAAATTTGACCGATAGTATTATTGAAGTTTTTATTTGAAGAGGTATTGTGATATTATTATGAATGTGAATTCTTGTTGTGATCAGTAGTGTGATGTGTGTCTGTCTCTCAGGTGAGAGGTGTGAGATCTCGTCTCGATCGGGTCGATGTGCTGATGGTGTGTGTAAGAACGGGGGGACGTGTCTTAATCTGCTGGTGGGGGGCTTTAAGTGTGAGTGTCCACCGGGAGGATTGGAGAAACCCTTCTGCTCCATGAGCTCCAGAAACTTCCCACCAAACTCCTTCATCACTTTCAGAGGACTGAGACAGAGATTCCACTTCACCATCACGCTCTCGTGAGTATGCACGCACGCACGCACGCACGCACACACACACACACACACACACACACACGTTTTCTACAGAATGACACTGATGTTGTTTGTTTTGCTGACAGTTCTTGTGATTGTGTTTCTTTCTCTGACATCATGTCTTCATGATTTGTCTCAGATGTTGTGACTGTGAGGTGTGAGTTTCTCTTTCAGTTCTCCTGACAGAGGTCGTGTTGATCCGTCACTCTTGTCTCGGCTTTGCTCTTTTCTTTCTCTCATCGTCTCACGGCTGTTTGCTGATGAATGCTCTGTCAGTAATCTCTTTAGTGTCTCTATAGACTCTCTCTGTTTGTGTGTGGTGTGTGTGTGTGTGTGTGTGTGTGTGTTTACTTGCCACTGGGATTTTGCTACTTACAAATGCTTTCCCTTTGATGTTTTATAAAACACACAAGATCATCCAGCCAATCACAGCAGAGATCATTTACACACAGATGTGTCTACAAACTAACAACAGCAAAACACACTAAACCTCAGAGGAAGATAACATCCCATCATCTAAAGAGAAACATGAGAAATAAAGGAGAAATGAAGGACGTGTGTGTGTGTGTGTGTGTGTCTCTGGAGATGTGATTATTCTCTTCAGTAAGCAGGTCAACATCTCTAAAGCTCACAGCACAACTACACTGATACTCCATCACATGACTGATAATGTCTCTCTCTCACCATTTATATCAAATAAATTATATTGAATTAAAGTGTGCGCGCGTGTGTGTGTGTGTGTGTGTGTGTGTGTTGGAATGTTTTTCAGGTTTGAATACAAGTCTGTCAGTGTGTTTGTTTGACAGACTTGTCAAACGCACACACACACACACACACACACACACACAGAGCACGTGCGCACACACACACACACACACACCACACACACACGTCTGGTTTTTCTATCCCCGTGGGGGTTTTCCATAGGCGTAATAATGTTTATACTGTACAAACTGTATATTCTATTCCCTAACCCTAAAGATCATAGAAAACATTTTGCATTTTTAGATTTTCAAAAATGATCTTTATGTACCATTTATAAGCTTTTGTGCCCGTGTGGACTTCAATTTTAGTCCCCACAGTGACACAGTCCCCACGAGCTGGTGTGTATTCAGGTTTACGTTCCCACCGACATATAAAAACCAAACCACACACTGTCTTTATGGGTTTTGTTTGTGTTACACATATGACTGATCTTCACATCATGTAACTTATTACTTTGATCATCAATCATATTGTAACCTGTGCCTGTAAAGAACAGCCCATATCACCCTAGCAACTGCCATAGCAACCACCTTGAACATTTCCTTTAGAACATCTCTAAACCTGCTAGGTGTGCGTGCGTAAGGGTAACACATACACACATGTTTTGACTTCTAATGTGAAGAATGGAGTTAAAGATGCGCACACACACACACGCACGCACGCACACACACACACACAGGAATCTCATAATTATTACTGTGATGATGTGATGTTCTGGTGTGAGTTTATCTTGTAATCCTCTCTAAATCTCTGTGTGTGTGTGTGTGTGTGTGTGTGCGTGTGTGTGTGCGTGTGTGTGTGTGTTGTGTGTGTGTGTGTTGTGTTCTCCGGCAGGTTTGTGACAGGAGAGCCGAGCGGTCTGCTGCTTTATAATGGCAGATTTAATGAGAAACACGACTTCATTGCTCTAGAGATCATCAACCAACAGATCCAGCTCACATTCTCTGCAGGTAAACATCAACAACACACACACACACACACACACACACACACAATACCACACGTAAAGTGTAAGTAAATAAGCTGATGAATGTATTGATATGATTGATGACCTTTGCAGGTGAAACTAAGACAACCGTCTCACCGTTCATCCCGGGAGGAGTCAGTGACGGTCAATGGCACACAGTACATGTGCACTATTATAACAAGGTGAGAGAGAGTGTGTGTGTGTGTGTGTGTGTGTGTGTGTGTGTGTGTGTGTGTGTGTGTGTGTGTGTGTGTGTGTGTGTGTGCGTGCGTGCGTGCAATTACCACACACACAAACACAGGATGTGACATCTCATCCCATTCATGAAGTCTATTAGCATTATAATGCTGTTCCTTCTGCTCAGTGTGTGTGTGTGTGTGTGTGTGTGTGTGTGTGTTGTGTGTGTGTGTGTGTGTGTGTGTGTGTGTGGTGCGTGTCTTGAAGGGGGAGTTCAGGATAAAGCATAAAACACACACACACACACACACACACACACACACACTGAATCTGTCCTACATTTGATACACGCAACCCTCAGGCCAGAGACAACAGATCACACACAAGTGACAGTCCGTGTGTGTGTGTGTGTGTGTGTGTGTGTCCTGGTAAACCCTATGATTTGGGGACAAAATGTCCCCACAAAGATGGCAATATCCAAAATCATTGTTCATTTTTTTGTCTCCATGAGGAAACAAGCCTATAAATCACACAGAATGATGTTTTTTGAAAATCTAAAAGAGCAGAAAGTTTTATGTGATTCTTAGGTTTAGGGGATAGAATATACAGTTTGTACAGTATAAAAACCATTACGTCTATAAAAACATGGAAACCCAACGTGTGTGTGTGTGTGTGTGTGTATGTTAGCGTGAGTGTGTGTGTGTGTTAGCGTGTGTGTGTGTGTGTTAGCGTGGGTGTGTGTTGTGACCTGCTCAGAGGGGTCAGTCTGAAAAGGGTCGTGACCCGTCAGTGGTGAGGTCATTCATTAACTAGAGGCCTTTATTGTGTTGAGCGTCTGTTCATCTGTCCACACACACACACACACACACACACAAACGCGCACACTCATCATCACAGATGTTTTCATGAATATGGACACTTATGAATATTCTGCTGGAGACACGATTACAGCAGCAGTGCATTATGGGATTGCTCACTCTCTCTCTCTCTCTTTGTGTGTTTTTCAGCCCATCATAAACCACGCTGGTGTCCCGCAGGGTCCCTCCGATCAGAAGGTTGTCGTGGTAACGGTGGATGACTGTGACACGTCCGTGGCACTGAGATTCGGTCATGCGATCGGAAATTACTCGTGCTCTGCCCAGGGCAGCCAATCAGGATCCAAGAAGTAATGTCACATGTGTATGATGTCATTGCAGGATTAATGTAGATGGTGTTTGTTTGTGTTGTGATGCCGAGCGTTTGTTTGTTTGTTATCTGCAGGTCTCTGGATCTTACCGGTCCGCTGCTGTTGGGTGGCGTTCCCAAACTTCCCGAAGAGTTCCCGGTTCAGAACCGTCAGTTCATCGGCTGCATGAAGGAGTTGCGGGTCGACGACAGACACATTGACATGGCGGGTTACGTGGCTAATAACGGAACACTGCCGGGTGAGATGATTGACAGGATGAGTGTTATCCATAATGCCGAGCGTTTGAGGTCTGATGTGTGATGTTCTGTCAGGCTGTTGGATGAAACGTCACGTGTGCAGTAATAACCCGTGTGTGAACGGAGGCTCGTGTGTGGGTCTGTGGGGGTCGTTCACGTGTCGCTGCCCGCTGGGCTTCGGAGGACACAGCTGTGAGAAAGGTACGAGACAACACGAGATCTGAAATCCTCCTCATCCTCATCATCATCCTCATCATCATCATCATCATCATCATCATCTCTCTCTCTCTGTGCAGTGATGCCGAACCCCATGCGTTTCCAGGGCAACAGTCTGTTGTCATGGAGTAATCTGGCTGTCCTGGTAACTGTTCCCTGGCATCTGGAGTTTATGTTCCGCACACGACAGATGACATCATCAATCCTGCACATCAGCTCTGAACAACACAACCTCACCATACAGGTGCGCACACACACACACACACACACACACACGCAGGTGCACATGTGACTCTAGAGCTCAGATAAGATTCGTGTGTGTTTTTTTCTGTGTGTGTGTGTAGTTGCGTTGGGGTCGTGTGTTGATGTCGGTCCAGCGCGGTGAAGCCTCGACCGTGTCTCGTGTTGATGATGTCACAGTGAATGACGGTCAGTGGCATCAGGTTCAGCTGGAGCTCAGAGGAGCGGCGGAGGGTTCAGTCACAGCCGCTCTGACGCTGGATCACGGCCTGTACACGGTGAGACACACGTGAGATTTAACTGAGACACTGAGGTCTCATACTGTTCTCATGACGTCTCGTTCTGAGCGCAGGCCTCCATGCAGCTGGACTCAAAGATTCACGGAGAGAAAATAAAGACGCTGAGTGTGGGCGGAGTCACAGACGTGAGGAGTCATGTGATGAACGGATTCACAGGATGTGTGCAGGTGACACACACACACACACACATTGTGTGTTGTTTTACTGGTATAGTTTGTGTTATTTATTGTGTGATGATCCTCAGGGTGTGTGTTTGGGTGACTCCTCCTCCAGTGCTGTATTTCCCAGCATGCATCAGGCTCATGTTGTGAACGTGGAGTCAGGCTGCAGTCTGGCCGACCCCTGCGACTCGAACCCGTGTCCATCACACAGCACCTGCAGAGACGACTGGGACTCGTACACATGCAGCTGTCACACCGGTCAGTGTGTGTGTGTGTGTGTGTGTGTGTACGTGTGTGTGCGCGCGTGCACGTGCGCGTGTGCGTGTGTGCGTGTGTTATGTATGTAATATGCTTTTTTCTGTGTGTTGGTGAACAGGTTATTATGGCACCAACTGTACTGATGTCTGCACTCTTAACCCCTGTGAGCACCAATCAGCTTGCAGCAGGAAGTCAAGCTCCGCTCGTGGATACGTGTGTAACTGCCCAAGCAACTTCTTCGGCCATTACTGCGAGAAAAAGTACACACACACACACACATCTGTGGCGTGTTTGAGTCTCTCTCGCTGGCGTGACGTGTGTGTGCTAACGTGTGTGTTGTGTGTCAGGACGGACGTGCCGTGTCCTCGCGGGTGGTGGGGTGAGAAGTCGTGTGGTCCGTGTAACTGTGACACGTCTAAAGGTTTGGACTCTGACTGTGACAAGACGAGCGGAGCGTGTCGCTGCAAGGTAATGTGTTGTGTAACCTCTCACTGATGTGTGTGATGTGTGTGTATCTGACTGTGTGTGTGTGTGTGTGTGTGTGTGTGTGTGCAGGACAATCACTTCCGTCCTGCCGGCAGTGATGCGTGTCTGTTGTGTGACTGTTATCCTGTGGGATCGTTCTCTCGAGCGTGTGATGGTGTCACCGGCTCGTGTCAGTGTAAGCCGGGGGTCATAGGTCGTCAGTGTGATCGCTGTGATAATCCGTTCGCCGAGGTGTCACCCAATGGCTGTGAAGGTCAGATTCTAACACACACACACGTGATGATTGTCGAGTGTTTTCTCACACGTGTGTGTGTGTGTTGCAGTGATCTATGACAGTTGTCCTCAGTCGATTGAAGCAGGGATCTGGTGGCCCAGGACTAAATTTGGTTTACCGGCTGCTGTGTCGTGTCCTAAAGGATCTGTGGGTATGAAGCAGCTGATGTGTGTTGTCTTGTGTGTGATGTGATGGTGGGTTTGTGTGTGTTTAACAGTGTTGTGTGTGTGTGTAGGTACGGCGGTGCGTCACTGCGATGAACACAAGGGCTGGATGACACCAAACCTCTTCAACTGCACATCTGTCAGCTTCAGTAAACTCAAAACACTGGTGAGCATCTGTCTGTGTGTGAGCGTCTGTGTGTGCGTGCGTGTGTTAGTTAACGTGTGTGTTGTGTTGTCACAGGCGGAGCGTGTGAGCGGTAACGCGTCACTGGTGAACTCGAGTGTGGTTCAGCAGACGGCCGCTCGTCTCTTCAGCTCCACACAGAACATCAGGCAGCAGTTTTACGGCAGTGATGTGAAGATTGTGTATCAGCTGACACGTTCCATCCTTCAGCACGAAAGCACACAACACGGCTTCAACCTCACCGCGACACAAGACGTCCTCTTCAACGAGGTACACACACACACACCTGACACATGCACACACACACACACCGGTCTGATGTACTCTGTGTGACGTGTGATTGGTCGCTCTGCAGCACGTGATGCATGTGGGCAGTGCCGTGTTATCAGCTGACACACGCAGTCACTGGCAGCTCATTCAACAGACGGACGGAGGGACGGCAACACTGCTGAAACACTTCGAAGAGTACACAAACACACTCGCACAAAACATGAGGAAGACCTACCTGAACCCCTTCACCATCATCACACCTAACATAGGTGAGAACACACACACCTGACACACACACATCTCTGAACCCCTTCACCATCATCACACCAATGTCCACCATGTCTGTTTAGTCAGTAGTTGTAATATTGTTTCTAATAACTCTTGCATGTGTGTTTACATGTGCGCGCGTGTGTTTGTGTGCGTGCGTGCGTGTGTGTGCGTGCGTGCGTGTGTGTGTTTGTGTGCGTGCGTGTGTGTGTTTGTGTGCGTGTGGTGTGTGTGTGTGTGTGTGTTTGTGTGCGTGCGTGTGTGTGTGTTTGTGTGCGTGCGTTGGGTGTGTTTGTTGGTGCGTGCGTGTGTGTTTGTGTGCGTGCGTGCGTGTGTGTGTGTTTGGTGGCGTGTGTGTGTTTGTGTGCGTGCGTGCGTGTGTGTGTTTTGTGTGCGTGCGTGTGTGTGTGGTGTGTGTGTTTGTGTGCGTGCGTGTGTTTGTGTGCGTGCGTGTGTGTGTGTGTGTTTGTGTGCGCGCGTGTGTTTGTGTGCGTGCGTGCGTGTGTGTGTGTTTGTGTGCGCGCGTGTGTTTGTGTGCGTGCGTGTGTGTGTGCGTGCAGTCATCTCTATCGACCGTCTGGAGAAGATGAACTTCGCCGGCGCTAAACTCCCCCGTTACGAGTCTCTGCGCGGGCCGCGCCCACTGGACCTGGAGACAGCTGTCACTCTTCCTGACTCTGTCTTCAGCCCCGCTCCTGAGGTCAAAGGTCATCGACACCACAATGAACCAATCCCAGAGTCCGCCAGAAACCAGACAGCCGGGCGTAAGAGACGTCACCCGGCTGAGGGCGAGACAGACGCTATCGCCAGTGTGATTATATTCCACAGTCTGGGCTCACTGCTGCCCGAGAGATACGACACAGACAAGAGGAGCCTCAGGTGAGACACACACGAGACACATGAGACGCACAAACACACGTGACTGTCGCTCAAACATCTGTGTGTGTGTGTGTGTGTGTGTGTGTGCGCAGGGTTCCCAAGCGTCCGGTCATTAACACACCTGTGGTCAGTATAACGGTTCATGATAATGAGGAGTTACTGCAACACACGCTGGATAAACCAATCACAGTTCAGTTCCGCCTGATGACATCAGAGGAGCGCTCCAAACCCATCTGTGTGTTCTGGAACCACTCCATAGTGTAAGTACACAAACACACACACACACGTGTGTGCGTACATGTTCACCTCGTGATGTGTGTGTGTGTGTGTGGTGTTTGTGCAGGGGTCAGCAGGGTCGGGGCGGCTGGTCTTCTAAAGGTTGTGAGGTCGTGTTCAGGAACATCACACACATCAGCTGTCAGTGTTATCACATGACCAGCTTTGCTGTACTCATGGACATCTCGCGCAGAGAGGTAAGACACAACGCACGCACGCGCGCACACACACAACACACACAACACAACACACTCTCTCTCTTTGTGTGTTAAGAACGGAGAGATTCTTCCGGTGAAGTTGATCACATGGAGTTCAGTCGGGGTGACGTTGGGTTTCCTCTTCCTCACCATCATCATCCTCACGTGTGTGCGCACACTCAACAGCAACAAGACCAGCATCATCACCAACGGCTCCAGCGCACTCTTCATCTCCAACCTCATCTTCATCCTCGGCATCAATCAGGCCGACAACACGGTAACACACGCGCCTGCCGTCTCTCTCACTGCTCGTGTGACGGGTTTTAATCTGTGTGTTTGTGTGTTTGTGTAGTTTGTGTGTACGCTGATAGCCATCCTGCTGCATTTCTTCTGGTTGTGTGTGTTCTCGTGGATGTTTCTGGAGGGTCTTCACGTCTATCGCATGATCAATGAACTCAGAGACATCAACTACGGCCCCATGAGATTCTATTATCTGATTGGCTGGGGCGTGCCGGCGTTCATCACAGGTGCACACACACAGGTGCACACACACACACACACACACACACACACGAGGTGATGATGATGATGATGTTGACTGTGTGTGTGTGTGTGTGTGTGTGTGTGTGTGTGTGTCAGGTCTGGCTGTAGGTTTGGATCCGGAGGGTTATGGGAATCCTGATTTCTGTTGGCTCTCTCTCTATGACACTCTCATCTGGAGTCTAGCGGGACCCATCGCTCTGGTCGTCTCTGTGAGTGTTGACTTTACACTGATGATGATGATGATGATGATGATGATGATGATGATGATGATGACGGTGTTTGTTGTGTTGTATCTCTCAGATGAATGTGTTTCTCTACATCACTGCGTCCAGAGCCTCATGTTCTCTCAGACACAAGAGTTGTGAGAAGAAAGAGACGTCCATGTGAGTGTCGTTCTCTCACTATACAGTGTGTGTGTGTGTGCATGTGTGTTAATGTGTGTGTGTGTGCAGGGCGGGGCTGCGGACGGCGTGTGCCGTGTTGTTTCTGGTGACGGTCACGTGTGTTCTGGCGCTGCTGTCAGTCAACAGTGACGTGATTCTCTTTCATCATCTCTTCGCTGGATTCAGCTGCTTTCAGGTACGGCAGCTGTGATGTCATCGGCTGTGATGTCATCGGCTGATAGTGGTGGATCTGATGCGTGTGTGTGTGTGTGTGTGTGTGGTGTGTGTGTGTTTACAGGGTGTGTTCATCTTCTTGTTTCGTGTGGTGTTTGATAAAGAAGCTCGAGACGCCATGAGTTACTGCTGCGGTGGAAAACAGCCGGATCACATCATCAAATCTAAACCTGCTGTCAGTGTCTTCTGTTTGAATATTTCACTTTGTGTTTGTGTTGTTTTTTTAATGACTGATTGTGTGTTATTGTGTTTGTGTGTGTCAGGCGTTTATCTGTAACAGTAACTATCTGGACGGGCGTTTATATCATCTGCCGTTTGCTGAATCCAGCGTCTCGCTGAACGGAACTCAAAATCAAAACTACACACCCTTCAGTCTGCGGTACACACACACACACACACACACACACACACACACACACAATAACACACAGTGAGTCTGATGATGTGTTTTTGTGTTTGTGTTTCAGAGGAGATGATCTGAACAGCAGTCACATGAGTCTAAATGAACACAACACACTCTACCAAGAAAACAAAGAGCAGAACAACGGTAACACACACACACACACAATGCAGAATATGTTCATGTTTATGAAGCGTGTTTATATGATTTGTGTGAGTTTAAGTTGTGTAATGTTTGTGTAGATGATTCAGATTCAGACAGTGATCTCTCTCAGCTGGAGGACGATCAGAGCGGCTCCTTCGCCTCCACACACTCATCTGACAGTGAAGAAGACGATGCCGACATCCCACAGGAGGAATGCTGGGAAAATCTGGTCATCAACGGCAACAAGAGACCTCACGGTAGCAAATCACTGAATTAATGTCAAACACATGATTCTGTGTGTGTGTCTGACCCGTGTGTGTGTGTCTGACCCGTGTGTGTGTGTGTGTGTGTGTGTGTGTGTGTGTGTGTGTGTGTGTGTGTGTGTGTGTGTGTGTGTGTGTGTGTGTGTGTGTGTGTGTCTGACTGACTGACCCGTGTGTGTGTGTGTGTGTGTGTGTGTGGGTGTGTGTCTGACCCGTGTGTGTGTGTGTGTGTGTGTGTGTGTGGTGTGTGTGTGTGTGTGTGTTGTGCGTGTGTGTTTGTGTGTGTGTGACCCGTGTGTGTGTGTGTGTTGTTGTGTGTGTGTGTGTGTGTGTCTGACCCGTGTGTGTGTGTGTGTGTGTGTGTGTGTGTGTGTGTGTGTGTGTGTGTCAGATGCTGGAGTGTGTGAGGGTGAGACCGCAGACGGGCGTCTGAACGTGGAGACGGTGTCTAAACCCGCAGACAGAGCAGAGGCTCATGGGACAGAAAACCTGCTGTTGCTTCCTAATTTACCAAACACCAGCACACAATACAGAGGTGTAAACACACATCATGAAACATCACATGAACACACACACACACACACGTTAACAACACGTTACCAACACGTTACTGACCTGCAGGAATTCTGAAGAAGAAACAGCTGTCGCCCATCGCTGAGAGAAACGCTATCAACCGCATTCACAACCAGCTGTCCGTCAGCCCACCAGACTCCGCCTCCTCGCGTGGCCCCTCCTCCGGCGAGGGTCGTAGGGGCGGAGCTAAACAGGATGGTCTGAATGCAGCATCTGTGAGCGTAAAAACACTCGACAACGATTCATCAGAATCTGAGTGAGTAAATGTACATACACATACATTCTGAACAACAACAGTTCATCTTCTTTATAGACACACACAGACAAATATATGTTGAAGTCGGAGCTCATGCTCCGGACAAATACACAAGCCGGGTCATGTCCCAGTCCCACATCCCACTTCTCATCCCTCTAGTCTCCACTGTCCTATGTGAAAAAAGCAAGCAAAAATCTCCCCAAAAAATGTTTCCATATATATCTTTAAGAACACTTACTGCTGCTCAGAGAGGAACACAGAAGTATAGGAACTTTATATATTAATGTTTAAACTCAAATATGTGCTACAAGTACTGAAGCAGTAAAATATCAGTAAAACTCCAAAGGTGTCCAGTTGAGTCTAAAGTACTGTTGGAATTCGACTAGTATACAAGTATTCATCTAGTACATTTGTATTTACAGAAGATCCAAACCGCAGTGTAAAAAAATGTTTAAGAAAATAATATTTCTCTTAAAAAAAAAACACTAAGCTGCAAAAAAATAACTAGAATTATGCATATAAAATAATGATAATAACTAAAGCACAAGTCAGCAGTGAAAGCACAAGATTTACCATCTACTGAGAGCTGACAGTGACACTTGGTGGTCAGTGTTAATACTTCATGCTAATTGTTAGCTTGCAAATCTTGTGTGTGTGCGTGCGTGCGTGTGTGTGTGTGTTGCCCCTTGAAGAAAAAATAAAAATGTTGAAGATGAAAAAAGTTTTTTAAATAAAAAAAACTATTGTAAAGAGAAACTCAATTTTAAGATATTTTTTTTTGAAGAGGGAAAACAATAGTAAGTGAAAACACTTTGAAAATAAAAAAAGATGGAAGTTTTTTTCAAAGAGAAAACAAATTGGAAAAGGGAAAACAATAATAAGAGAAAACACTTAAAAAAAAAATTTTATTTCAAAAATTGAAGACCATAATAAATAAATAAAATATATATTTTTTCAAAAAGAAGAACAATTTAATACAAAAGTAAATAAAAAAAGATGAAGATTTATTTTTCAAAGAGAAAAAAAATGGAAGACAATAGTAAATAAAAAAAGATGATTTGGGGTTTTTTTCAAAGAGAAAAAAATTTGAAAAGGGAAAACAATAATAAGAGAAAACACTTAAAAAAATTTTTTCTTTTTAAATTGAAGACCATAATCAAAGTCAAAAAGTCAAAGTCAGCTTTATTGTCAATTCTGCCACATGTACAGTACATACAAATGGAGGATTGAAATTGTGTTACTCTCAGACCCCAGGTGCTTACAGATAACACAGAATAACATATATCAAAAATTATATCAAATTACAGATAAATACAAAATCTATATATATACACAAAACAACTTTACAAGCAATAATAAATAAATTTTAAAAAAAAAATTCAAAGAGAAGAAAAATTTAAGACAATAGTAAATAAAAAAGATGAAGATTTTTTTCAAAGAGAAAAAAATTTGAAAAGGGAAAACAATAATAAGAGAAAACACTTAAAAACTATATTTTTTTGTCAAAAATTGAAGAGAATAGTAAATAAAAAAAGATGATTTTTTTAAAATAAAAAATAAATAAGAATTTTTGTATATATTGCTATGCTTAATGTACACTTCACGAGTTCGCCCTCACAGATAAATAACTGGGATGAATAATAAGCGTATTTGGCGTGCTGTCCCGGAACGAGGGTAATTCCTTCCGGCTCGGAACTCCCGCCCCTTGACCGGGGAGAAGTGGGCCCTGACCCGGCTATCCACCGGTGCTTAAGCTGTAAAAGACTGTGAGGAGACGGGGTGGAGGAGGGTTGGGAAAGATCCGGGAGAATGAAGGTCGGATGTTCGGCTATTTATAAAGTGGATGCTGGGGTTGTAGTGATTGATTATCAAAAACCAGTCGTGTTAATTATCTTCACGTGCTTCTCCTGAACCTTGTTTATAAAACATCAATTAAACTTTAGTACACCTTATCAAATGAACCTATATTTCTTTTTGTAAGGGCAGACGCTCTGGTGAAACTGCGTAACGTTTTAATCCGAGTCATTTTCTCTCATATTTATATTCACAGCTTCAGTCTCACACCACTACCACCTTTAATAAAGTCTAAAGAGAGTTGTGGGTGATATTAGCACTTAAAGTCTGTCATCTCTGACACAATGGTTTATTTTTGTTATGCTGCTATTTGATGTTGTTAAGATTATTTTGAATCTTCTTGTTAAGCAAATAAAAACAACAACACAATGGTTTCCTGTACACAGATTCTTTTAAAGATAAATGAGTAGTTTTTACAAACATGACTTTATCATCATCCAATCTGCTCTGTGTTTGTTTTTTAGGTGCTGATGATGAAGATGATGTCAGAAGTGAAGTTTGTGTTATAAACGTCACATGACAGCTGATGTACACTGGATTCTCAAGAGAACTTACACTTTTATTTTTGTTTACATACTTGAAGCAAAGCACTTTTTTATTCCTTTGATTCTGTCCACAAGGACGCGCTGCATCAAGACAAACAAACAAACAGACTTTTTCTAAAACCTTTTTTGTTTTCTAATGTTAATCAGGGATTTTCCTACATGAAGCTGAACTCGTGCCGCTGTTAAGAACACGTGAAGAATCCTTCAAAACTACTTTACATCACATCACTGCATGAGAAACTTTTGTACATTTTCACCACTCTTTTATATAAACAAGTTGTAAACATTTTGAAAGAAAACATTTGTATTTTATAGCTTAGAAATAACGTCACTTCTTTTGTAAATGGCTTTTGTGCATTGAAACTTTTGAACAGTGTTGTACAGTCTCTCTAACATGCTATAAAAAACTGCGGATAGATCGAGCTGACCAATCACAGCGTTTCATCTTTATGACATCATCACACACACCAAACACTTTGTTTTATTGTAAAATGATGACACTTTTATTTATGACACAAGTGATGTATGAACTCTGAACTGTGTTGCTGATGCTGAACACGCGCACGCGCGCGCACACACGACTCTTAAACTTCACTGTGTACATCAGAGAGAGTTTTAGGGTTCAACTCCTCCTCCTCATCATCATCATCATCATCATCCTCCTCCTCCTCCTCCTCGGCTCCTCCCGTCAGTAGAGATGACGTGAATGTGATGTTGATGGAGCCTCTCAATAGTTCCCGGAAGTTACTAGTAACGCATGGAGCTGCAGCGAAACAGACCGATTGTGACGAACTTTTAATCAATTTATAGACGTTAGTCATTTAAAAAAGAAAGAAATGAAAGAAATAAAGCATTTAAAGAGAAAACATAACTTCCGGGAACTATTTGAAGGCTCCATGAATCACGTGACACGCGAAAAATTTGAACTTCCGTTGGCGCTACTCTCTCTCTCTCTCTCTCTATGGCTCTGACATCTGAGGCCCTAAATGAGGCCCAAAGCCTCACACCGTGATTTATTTACTCCAGCGCAAACATTTGTATATTTATAAGACACTATGTTTATAGAGATTATCTTTATCAAAAGTGTACAGCAAATATACTTCAGACTTTGCTGTCAGTATAAGTAGGCTATTTCTGAGGACTAGATTAAAGTATAATATTATTATAAATAAAGTGGGCTGATGTGTGTGAACATTTCATTTCTTCACCTTCTGTAGAATCTCAAGTGTTTCTTTCATGGTGGACAACAGCGCATGCGCCACCTGCAGACGATTCGGTTTAGTTTATTAAAGTACAAGAGAAAGAAAAAGAAATCACTTGTATTTCTCCATCTTCATCCACAAAAGTCTTTACATGATTCTCTGAAAACCAGAGACCCGAAACGCACGGAGTACACAAACAAACATTTAATATGTAATTGATGCATGTAATTATAAACGAGTTTAAATGTTTAGACTATTTTACTCACTCTGTAGAAATGTGCTGTTTTACTGGAGCTGCCATACACAATATTTCTGTAAAAATCTGTCAGTCAGTTGTAAAGTCTGTTATGACCACGACTTACGATCATCCAATGAAAAATAAACGATTATACATAAATTTATATTGCACATGCTTTAAAAAATCCTAACATTTATATTACATAACACCATGTAAAATAATTTGCTATGGCATCATAAACACAATAAGAAATGAAACTCCATTAGAGTATATTCTGCTTTTGACCATTGATTCTCATTAGAGAATATATATAAATAAAATAAACATTCAATAAAAAAAATGCAAAGAAACTAAATTGAATATTATATATATGACATATTTGACATGTGACCATGGGCCTAACATTTTAAATCTATACCTCTGCATTAAACCATGAAGGTATATGAATGAATCAAATGAATTATTATACTTCGTGTAGCGTAATGAAAAGCATTACGCAAGTTTTCCCAAAATTATGAGAAAGAGTCTCCATTAATATGACAACATCAGCAACTGTTTAAAAGAAAGTCCGTTTTCAGAAAACCAAACAAAGGTCGATTTTATTAAGGAACAAAAAGAGGTTTAATATAGCTTACACAATTAGTAATGTCATCAAATACATATACACAACACAATTTTGGTCAAATACACTAGTTAACTTCAAGCTTCCCTATGGGGTGAAAACAGTATCAAAACCACAAATACACATCAAATATCCACATTCATGCACTCTAATGAAATATTGTGCTACATTAAAATATGAATACAATTAAACCTGATCACAACTTGAAGATGGCACGAGAATAACTAACTGGAAAAAATAAAACATTCTGCTTCAGATCCCATCAACCCAGCAACAAACACTGGAGAAACATGGACTTGTATCACCACTAATGGCCACAGGATTTTCCCTAAAACAATGGAGCACTCCTAGAAAAGATGACACTAAGGTCGGGTCAGGCAACAGAAGAGCATTTAGCAAGTCCCTTCTGAATGTATATGAACAATTAAACACTAATACATACTTTCCATAGTGTTTGACTAGATGGTGAGGTACAAACCAGAACTCAAATATAAGGGCTTGTTCAGGATCATAAATCAATTTGCACTCAGTTCTTTGGAGAGAAAGCAAGAGTGGATTCTTAGAGCAAAGTCTTGTAAAGTTCACACTGGCTCCTGTCAGGACCTCTGTCAGAGGTAAACGCATATAGGCCATATAGGTCTCCATACATCTAGCGTTATGACTCAGTAGAACTTTAACAATCTTTCAGTAGAACTCTAGGAGAACAACTAACCATCCACATTCTCCATAACCATCTTTAACATCATGAATTGTTTAGGATCCTCTTTAAAAAACTATGGAAAGGAAGGGCCTTTAATTCTGGAAGATCTTGGAGGATAATTTACTTGGGCTCTTGACTCCATGAATCCAGCTTCAGAGCTTGAAACAGGAAGTTAAACTAAAGACTGAGAAACACAAGGAATAGGAGAATTCTGTAGCAGTAACCACTACTCTGTCTCTGCACAATAGTTCTCTCAGTCAAAGGAGAAGGTGGACTATAGGTTTAGCTGACTGAAATGAAGACTGAAGCTTGACTTTACACCAGATCTCTAACTGTTTGAACTGTTAAGGGGAACAGATGCTGACGATGTTAATGGAACATGATGTAAATGTAAATGTTTACTGGATTCTGTAAAGAGGAATGAGAGGGTTCACACTGAGATGATACAGAAACATGATTGTGAAATAAATGCCTGAAAGTATGGAGCCAGTTTATCTGTATTTTGGTGCTTCAATGTCAAACTAAGGTGGCCATTGGCCAATCAAATGTAAGAAGGCGGAGTTATTGTTATTGTATAACGTTGTGATGACCAATCAAATCAAAGAACACAGTTAAGGTTCGAGTGCAATGCACCATATTAGTGGCTAAACAGTCAATATTTTACCATTTTTCAACAATGGAAATGTTGAGTGATATTATATTCACTGTTGCAACCTACAAAACGCCTTTTTAAGTGAAAAATGTCATTTTAAATTTGTGATTATCAGTGTGACGAGACAAGAGATAGTAAAGAGCCGTTTTATTAGGGATAAGATTAGGAATACATGTGTACAATTCATTTAAGTAAATTCACTTTCAGTCTAAAAAACCCGACTAAAACATGGTAAATTGTGTGGCTTTAAAGTCTGTTTATAGGTTGTAAAATAAAAAACGTATTTGCAAATGCATTATTTAACAGTAAATTTTAATAGACAAGAGTTTCTTTATTCCTTTGACAAGATCTCCCAAGTGGTTAGAAACTAAAATGATTACGTCTTAAGGGAAATAAATGTTATTTTTATGTTTTTTAGCTGAAATAAGACAAAATCAATGACTTATGTGGTAGACAAATGTAGACGGTTCACCTTAAAAGAAATGATGTTAATGTTTTGACAATCACAATATTTCTAATGTAAGGGTTTAGTGGGATTTTTCTCTGCAGTTATGGGCCAACAACACCCCTCTGATCAATGTGATCATGTAAAGTGCAGAAACACACAAAAGACAGATGCATTGAACAAATAGTAATAAATATTTATTTGCCATCTATTTCTTCAATTCTTAAAGGTGCTCTTGTGAGAAACTTTAAGAGTCTCAGTGTAGGACAGATGTACTGATCGCTGGTTTGAGTCTCACTCAAGGCAGACTGGCTTCACTAATACATTTATTGTTTATTACTTTTTATCTTATCATTTCTACAATCATGTGTGTATTTGTTCATTTCTTTATCTATACACTTTAATTTCTCATCCAAAATTCCACTCGTGTAGCTCCTTATGAGGCCTCTTCATGTACAGGATCCATAAAAGCTCCATAAAATCTCTGTGAGATTACAGATGTGTGCAAACAATGAATGTATTTAATTAATAAATAAGAAACAGAACTTGCGCTTTAAAAGGAGGAAGAGATGGAAAGAAACTCTGGGTTTACCAAAGAAATCCTGCTCCTGACCAGGTTACGTTCATCTCTCCATCTTCATCCACAGAAGTCTTTACATGATTCTCTGAAGAACCAGAGACCTGAGACACAAACAAACTTTTGATATTTAATTGATGGATGTAATTATAAACGAGTTTAAATGTTTAAGACTATTTTACTCACCTGAACAAACCCCAAGAAATGTGTGGAGAAAATAATTCAAATATAAAACAGAACAAATATTATATATATATAGAGAGAGTGAGAGAGAGAGAGAGAGAGAGAGAGAGAGA